>PVJX010015505.1:0-42384 GCA_004027295.1 Dolichotis patagonum | reverse complement strand
TGACACTATAGCTTTCAATAGTGAGTTGTTATTCTTATCAATTTTATTTGAAATTGAAAAAGTACAGAGTCATAATTCTCGATGCCAACACTGATTCTTATTTCAAAGTTTATTAGTTTATTATAGTCTGGACCTGAGTCACTTCCACAGTTTTAGTGAAAAGTCAGCAAAAAATTAAAAGTTTTCTAATTGTTATTTTGAATGGGCCATTCAGTTCTGGAACTAATAAAAATGAAGTATTCCCTGCTTATATAGTAGTATGGATAGCTTACCTGTATAACCTGTCAAGCGCTTTGATGGCTTGTTGCTTTATAATACTTTAAACTCTGTCTTTTTTAAAAATAAAGCAGAGCCTGTTATCACTTTCTCTTGATCTGTACAGAATACTATGAAAATAATAATAAACCTCTAGGTAGAATAAACAATCTGCCTGTGACAATTGCACAAGTGCCTTCTGGCAAGTCTAGTCCTTTCTGCTCTCTTTAAAGTTGTAATGTGCAAATTGCTTTGCAGTAGTAATGTATTCTGGTCAAAGTGAAGGGGGAAAGTATGAGTTTCATTTAAAAGTTGAAGTTGGTGATTGAATCATCTGAACTTCATCAGTAGCTTTGTGAAACTGATTCTTTTCCAAGGAAGCAGTTTTTGCCTGTAGGTCACATTTTAAACGACCACTGTCTTCTATTTAAACTACAACTTGTATTTAAACTACAACTGTCTTCTACAACTCTTTAATAGAAAATAAAAATGGGGAGACATTATAGTAACATAATAATTATGCTACATTTTAGAAAACACCTTTGTTCAGAATATAATATGGCATGATAATAGTACATGCTCCTTGAGCAAGCAACGTCTTATTCTTTCTTTAGTGTACAGACAAGGTATTTCCTACTAAAATATAAGATGGACAAAAATTGGTCTTTTGTGAGAATGACTTCATGGAGAGTTGCTTTTAAAGAATTCAGGAAAAAATAATGTTACATTACCCGTTCTCCACACCCCAATTTACCTCTTTCATTTTTCTTTTGCACTGCCATTACTTGAGGACCATTTGTAGTAAGTAGCAATGTTGTCTTTCTTCTAATGGCGATATTTCCCATTTCAAAATTCATTTACGCTTCCCATCTTTTAAAATTCAGTGTTTTATAATCAAATGCACATATAGCATTCAGAGGTTTGGGGAAATAGTCATGAAGTAGCATCTATTAAAACCTACCATAACATTTTGTTTTATTTTTACTGATATTTTAGAATCTGCCCAATTATTTTGATTAATCGGAATCACCTCTAATTTATTCTTTTTATCCACTATAACATGACTGGTAAGTTTTCCCAGTTACTGGAGGCTGTCCCAGTGCTGGTTTTCGGTCCTCTTTGTTGTGTTTTTCCATGTGGATTGTTTTATTCTCATGGCTCTTGAGATCAGACACCTTCATTGGTCTTTTATCTTTCTTACTGCTCCTGCATCACCTCCTTATTCGTTTCTGTTACCCATCTCGATTTTTCACTCCCCCTGGAGCCTCCTCACCTCACATAGTTTGAGGCTTCATGCTTGCATGTGCAGTCCAAATGTCTCCCCAGACTCAGGTACCTCACGGTCTGCTGGGCACCACCAATGACTGTCCCATAGTTTCGTTCATGTAGAACCATGGGAATTCTCTTTCATCACACATTTGCTAGCTCAGTAGAGGGAATCATAGTCAGGAAACTTGGGTACTGGTTGAAATAAATTTACAAACCCTCTTACCAATTAAATATACCTAATCACATAATAACGCAGGTTTTTAGGTCTCCGTTCATTCTTTCTAATCCATTCTTGTGGTCGTTACTTGAGTTTAAGTCTCTATTATCTTTATTCTTCCTTCTTAATCTCCATTAGATCTCTCTGTCTCTATCTCTCTATGTCTCTGTCTCCCTCTCCTCTCTCTTTTTTTGTACCAGAAGTGATTCCAGGGTTTACTGCACTCAGCTCTATCCCAGTCCTTTTTATTTTCAGTTATGGTAGGGTCTTGGTAAGTTGGTAAGCTGCCCAGGCTGAGCTTGAACTTGTGATCCCCCTGCCTCAACATCTCAGATTGCTGGCCTTAAGGGTGTGGTCCACCGTGTGTATTATTAGTTTCTTCATTGGTCTCCTTTCTTCATCCATACCAATCTAAGCCATCTCCAAAGTCTTTCAGCACCTTTTGATAACTTTGGACATCCATCTGAGCCTGTTAACTCACAACAATAGCTCTTTTCCCTGATCCTGGCACATCTTTAAGGACCCTCTTCCCGTTTATTCCCCAGCAATGATGAGCTGCTGGCATTTTTGTCAGACCTCTTTTCATGTCTCTGCTTTGTCTGAGCTCTTACTAGTGGGAGGACTGTCTCCTTTTCCACCCTTGACCTAGCTCATTCCTAGGGACTCACTGCAGTGGTGTCACTTTCTTTCAGAAGCCTTTCATTGCACTCTGTGTCCCATTCCCTACAGGCACAGAAGGTATTCAGTAAATATTTGAGGAATGAATTACTCTACTTTGTTTTGTTGATTTAAGTGTTGGGCAATCTGAAAAAGTATCAACGTAGTATTAAAGCTTCTCATATTAATTTTCATGTCAATGTAAAGTAGGTATCCTCTGCATTGATTTATTTCATGTGAGGCTATCAACATGGGATTGAACTCCTCTCTTCTTGGAAAAATTGTTCTCCTAAACCTTGTATAATTAGTTTCTCTTTACAGCATCAAAAGTTAGCATTGTGTGCTCTTATTTGAGTAAACAGAAAATATTTACACATTTCTGTGAAAGATACAAATTATATGTATTTGTCCAAACTTGAAGAATCAAAGATTAAATTCAAGCTAGAGGGTATAATTGAAATTGTTTATTCCTTGGTTTTGCTAAGCAAGTTAATCATCTTTCAAGCAGATTAATCTTGAGATATGACTATAATGTGTCACTGAGAGGGAGGTATAAAATCTTAGGACACCAGTAGCTCTTCCCATAAATTTTAGATTACACTGATAGTTTTAGCACTATATTTTCTTACTACTAATGACAATATTTGTAGGGTATTTGAGGTTTGATTTACCTTCTTTTGAAGTTTCTCCATTATATCATACTTGGGAAGGTCTGAAATCTTGGAATACCGTTCTAAAAATAATTACAGACTGAGATTTTTTTTTCTAACAAAAGCAAAAATCTCTGTGTACACCATGCACACTTTAGCTAGAATATTGACACAGAAAAATTTCACTCAGATTTGTTCTTGCCATTTCAAAAGATATTTTTAAAATATGGCTTTTTCTTATTTTTATTATGAAATATTTGATTCCTCAAAGAATACATATAATGCATATGCAATTTATGGAACACATTGCTACACTAATCATCTCTGACAGAATGATTTGCAATGGTAAGAAAATCCTCTTAATAGTCATCCTATTTCCACAAAAGCAGTACAGTAAGTCACTTAGATTATTATTGGGCCTACTGAAAAGATTCCAAGAGAGAAACAAGGTTAGTCCTTTCTTCAGTGACCTTTGATATGCTTACTATCAAACATGAGTGAGAACTGAAATGACAGAGGGAACATACATTTACCATACATCATTCAATTTGATTTTCCATTTTTTTTTTCTTGGTCCTGAGCTGTTAAGATTTTCTATTTTATAAAGTTTTCTCAGTGCTACCAACAAGTCACCTGTCTATCATGATCCTGTTCCTTTGGGAGAAAAGGAGTCTTTAGGTAGAAGGAAGATTCCCTTTCCCCTAGGAGATGACTGATTCACTGTCACTGCAGTGTTGGAAAAGGGCATGAGAAAAGGTGTCCCTCTGTCTCTGTGCCACTCCTTCAGCTCATACCTATTTGAAATGAAACACTGGGAAAGCGCTGACCTGCTAGAGAATGATGCCTGAGGTGGCAGATGGTGGGGTTGTATCTGAACCAGATTGTTCATGCCCAATCTCATGCCCTTATGCATTTCAGCTGCTATCTTTCATTTGTGATAAAAATGCCATTATCTTGACCAGTAATGCAGTTTCTCAGATATTTTGCAATTTTTAAAGGCTTATTTTTTGGAGAGTCTTGCTGGAACACCACCGACTGTGCCTCGTGTGCATGGTATTAGGCTAATGTAGGGTGGAAATAGCAAATTGACTTTGATAGCGGATTTTCAAGTATGCTCTTTGTGGATGAAATGCTGTTTCACTTATTATGATTTTTTTTTCAGGCAGTAATTTATTTGTAAATGTCTTGACTGCACTTTAATGCCACTCTGTCTCTGGGGGTGAGTCTGTGTTACAACCAGTTACAGAGATAACAAGGTTAGGAATATATCATCACATGGTATTTGTCTAGGACCTAAAACTTTCTTTTGTTGTTGTTGTGACAGCCTCACAGGAAAAAACAATTCCACAAGATTTAGCAGCATAAGGATAGAGAGGCTACAAAGTAGCATATAGTGGCCCAAAGACATTATATGTGTGGGTTCTTTTTATAAGAAGGTCAGAAGCTGACATTGGAACTTTAAGCTCTGTCCTGCTGTTTCTTCTTTGAATTCATGGTGATGCAGAACAAAACAAAACAAAACAAAACAAAACAAAACAAAACCTAGAAACTTAACATTTCTTTCAGGAGTGGAGTCTAGTAGGACTGATTTTTTTCCAGAAGGTAAAGAATGCATCAAATATGTACCATACCTCTACTGTTTGTGTTCTCATTCACTTCTCAGCATGGGTGGAACTTCATGTTCATATGCAGAGTATTAGAGGGAAATGCATTCTAGCTCAGGATTTAGTAAACTTTCTGTCTAGGTCAGTGTAAATACCTCAGCCTTCATTGTTCATACTACTACTGTTTTCATGATTTATCTTTGCTAGTTACTGCAAAAGCAGCCATAGATAGGGCACCGATAAATGAGTATGGCTGAGTTCTAGTAAAATAATATTTATAATCATGGACCATGGATAAAATTTGGCCCATGGGCTATAGTTTAGCAACTCTTGATTTAGGTTAAGTGTGAGAAGGCTGTGCACATATTTACACTCCGCATTCCCCCTCCATTAAAATAATCGTGAAAATGTCTCATTCCATGCAATGTGAGTTATCCTGTTCCAAGCCTCTTCTTTATGCTTTGTTAAAGTCAGAAATTCAATATACTTGTCACCCTCATCTTCCATTGCTGTGCCACAGAGGAGATTTGACTAAAGGTACATCTTAAAGCCATAGCAATCTTTCAATGTTGAAAACAGTCAACTAGTTTAAAGTTTTTTGCAGAGAAAGTTGTTAGTGCCTTGGACAAAGTTTCAGACTGGAAGAGGTTAACTATATTTTTAAAAATTAACCCTCAAAAGCTGAAAGTTTTGTTTTCCAAGCAGGTCAATTTATTTCACTCTCTCTTCTTTTCCTCTTTTAAATAAAATTCTTTCTCTCCTCGCCTGTCCCTTTGCCACTTGACTGTATCATACTGTGTGACTGGTCGCTGAGGTGCTGCGTCACCTTCTGTATTGTTGCTTGATCTTTGATTTCCTGTGAAGCACAATGAATCTTACATTAGACTCTTCTGAGTCAGGTGGTGCACCATCTGTTCCCGGCCTGGAAAACATGAGTAACACAGAGCAAGAGAAAGCGACGGCTCCCCCAGCTTTCAGCAGAATATTCGTCCTCACACCGGGAGAGAGAGGCAGACAATTTGGACCTTACACAGGCTAAAGGTTTATTTCCCTCACAATCACCTAGTGAATTCAGCACAAAAGTTTTATTAAAATCACTTTACACATTAGTGCACACATGGAATTAGATAGGTTTGCCTCAATTTGCCTTTGTTGTTCAGGGGTAATGTTAGATTTAAGTGGTTTAGAATGGTTGTGTAATTGTACATAATAGCTACACTGGGTGAGGCTACCCAGAATCCACAAGAGCAGCTGGCAAACCTGGATCCTGAAGTTGATAGCAGGTAGCATCTAACAAATGGAAAGAACAGAGGCCAACTGGAGCTGAGCCGCCAAGCCGTAATAGCAGTTAAAAGCTTGAACTAACCTTCCGTTGCAAAAATGAGAAAGCCATTCACCACAGTTCTAAATCCCTGAGCTAAATAATTAACTACAGACCAAACTCTCTTAACTATATATTGCTCTGGTAGTAATTTATTCAAATTAAAAGCAAATTGCTTTTATGATGCACCCACCAGTTTAAAGACATAGTGTATACTAAAGTTGCTAAGACATATGTCTTTAATACATTAAAGGTCTACTCCTATTAAGGTCACACATGCCCTCCAAATACTATAATTACTTCCTAAATACTATGTTAATTACATAAAAATGCCAAAATTAGGACTTTTTTTTTTACAAACTATTTAAAAGAGTTCATTGATCTTTCTACACTATTTTAGTTTTTACTGGGTATTTTTGTACTGTACTGTACTGGCGTACAGTAGGAATCTAAGACACTGCCAAAAAGAAAAAAAAAAACCTGTTAAAAATGAGAAGCCTGTAAAAATAAATGAGACAGAAAGCTACTCAGGTTAACTGTACAAGGTGATGGCTCGCCCCTTCTGATGCTTGGGAAAGAACCGTGGAGTGAAAAATTGTTGTGTTCTGTCACTGGACGTCCTCTTCCTCTCAGTACTGACTCTGGAATATCTAGTGTCATACTTTAATAGAAACTCAACTGTTACAGTTCATATTTCAAGGCTATTGGACAATGATGGCTTCTCCAGTTGCAGAACAGTAGGATTGGGTAGACTCTGGCGTGGACCCTTGTCTAGCCAGGTCTAGACATAGTTATCTACTCACCAGGATAGTTTTGTAGATTTTCATGGCTTCAAGAAGAGATATTTTGAGGCTAAAAGCAAATGACCTATGGCAGCAGGAGATGGAGAAGAGCTCAGATTAGGAGAAAAGGGTATGGTGTGAGTTAATGTAAAACTGATACTCTAAAGATTTAGTAGTGCAAATCACAGCTTTACCATGTTTTTCTCTTTACCTACTTATAACTAGAATTATTCCAGACAGTCCTATCCCAGCAAAAATATTTTCAGATAACAAGATCAGCTCTGCTTTCAGAACCCCAAATGTAATCTTGACACATTTATAATCACCTTTAAGAAATACAGATCAACAACGCAGTGTTGCTATAAACAGCATACAGTTTATTTTCAGAAATAAAAATGTTAGTCTGGAGCATGTTAAAAAATCCATTTTGACTGCGCTGAGGGTATTTTTAGGCTTCCAAACTTCATGTTGCAATTTTATGTGATGTTTTTTCAAATTCAAGCACTTCCATTCCCACCTATTCACTACTATGTGATCCTTCGGAGGGACTTCTGAACTGAAGGCCTTTGAGTTTCCTCTATGCAGCCTTTCTGTCTAAATCTATGTGGTTCTTGGACCTAGGAGTATTTCACAACATTAAAATAAAAATAGGTTTTCCAACCTTTGATCTACACTCTGGTCTACACAGCTGTGTTTTTCATGGATCCAGGACCCAGGTTGCCAATTGGGGCAGCCTGTCAGGCAGTTCCAAACATTGCAGGAGAACCTACTGCAGGTTTGGCTTCCTAACTCTAGTCAGGTCTCCACTTACCCTGACATTAGAGGAATTCAAGGACTTCAAAAGGTACACAAAACTCATTAAGGATTATGCAAAGAGATTCAAGAATAAGGAAGTGAAATAATTAAGTGTGTCAAACAGTAAGATCCCTGTGACCTTGGTATTTCTGCCCGGACTCATTCCAACAGTACTATTTCCTCCCTTGTGTGTTTCTACTGGTTTTGCACATTTCCTTTGATCTGTTTCAGTGGTGAAATGAATTCACTTTCCAGGTATAGTAAATACTATGTATTTTGCCTAAACTCTTTTGGACTTGGCCTTTCTCTTATATACAGGCAAGTAATCAAGTTTCACTGAGCTTAACTGACCTCTATCTGTGCCAGTTCTTGGATAGCACAAAAAATCTAAAGAAGAACAGACTGAAGTGGTATCTGCCACATATCTTTACACCATTTAGGGACCCATGCATCAATATTCTGTCAGTTCAACATGGTAATTGTCTCTCAAATCCATTTTCACTTGTTCACATACATGATCACTATGCTAATTTAAACACCATTTTTTTCTAAGTTCTTATAACTGACTAATGTTCCAAAACCTACTCTTGATTCATTCTGATGTTTTTCAATAGTGAGCTTTTAAAAATGTAAATCTAAATACCTCTTCTACTCTTAGCTAGAAAGCTGGCCACCATTCTTAGGACACAAATCTAACATTTTTGATGTGGACTTTATGACTGCACATTCTATCACTTGTCTGAGTCTCCGCTCTATTGTGGTACCATCTTCTTATGGTACTGGGTGACCACTGACCACTGTGAGTACCTTGAATAGTCTCACTTCTGTTTTCCAAGGTGAGCACTATGCAGTCTTCAGATCTTCACTTGCATATGTATCCAAAAGTATTTCCTCCTTCCACTTCCGCTCTCCTGGCAGCCCTCACAGAGTGACTAAGGCTACTAAAAGGATAGCCCTGAACCACAATGTGGAACCACAATGTGGAACCACAATATGGCACCACCCCGCAGGCAGTCATCCTGCGGGGCTCTGGACGGGGTCAAGTTCAAGAAGGTCTTCAGCTGAGATTGCTTTCTTGCTTGTACCACTTTTGTAAAAGTGCACTCTCCGTTATTTATTTGTACATAGGCTCTGAATGTTGCTGTGTGTCTAGGGCACTCAGTGTCAAACTGTACTCTGTTTTTCCCCTTTATTACACCATCCATATCTTTTGTGTTCCAGTACCTTTGATCTTTGCTTTTTTCACTTGATCATAAATTCTTGAGTGAGAGGGTCATGTGTGTCTTGCTATATAAAGTACACCATGAGCATAGTTAATTCAATAAACAGTTAATGAATGTTGAATGAAACTAAGTATGATTATGTTGCTTTAGTGAGGAGACAGAGCTGACCTGTAGGTTTCTGACCACCTCCTGGCATGATGATGACATTTAAGTACAGGGATATGTACTTAAATGCGCTCAACATAGAAAACTGAATCAGAGATTATGCGATTGTTCTGACTTTTTTTTGAGCCCTTGATTCCTGTCTACTGTACATTCAGTATGAACATCCTGAATCAGATAATTTTCTTTAACTTTGCTTTACTCTGCTTCTACACATATCAATGTGTATAGCCAATTTCTTTATCTTAGCTAAACTCAAACCTTTGCCCATTCTCATTGCTAATCCATAAGCAAAGCAGTTGATCCATGCACCAGAAGTGACATTTTCTCCAGGTCTGGGGGTGTATAAATGTTCAACATCCCTAAAATTTGCAAAATAGAGGGAACACAAATCAGCCAAAATATATTTATCCCTAGAAAAAGTTTACCTTGCCTGGATCACTTCTGTGGCAAATTTTAATCCCATGTTTTACATTTATCTTAATCCTACTCTTTCATTTTAAAACATGCTTCTGTTAAATACTTCATAAAATAATTGTGAACTGTGAGTACTCTTTATAATTTCTAACTGAAAAAATGACTCCATTTTTACAGTCAGCATTTGAAAAAATAATTTGGGGTTTTTACCTAAACCGTATTTCTCACATGCAATTCTATTTAATTGTCTCTGTGTTTCTTAGCGTATAAAAGTGAAGACCCTAAAGTTGCCTCCTTGCTAACACAAGCAAATTCCTTTTAGTAATGACTTCATCTGAACTAGCAAAAAACTGTGAGAGGGTTACTAAATACATATATGTAATTTTTTTCTTTTGAGTACGTTGGAATGGAATGGCACCATTTATGGATCCCCTGGTAAAGTTCCTTTTAAAAGTGTTGCTCACTGACTAAATTATTGGGCTTTGATTGCGGTGGTTATTAGGGGTCATAATCTGGATGTGGTAAGAAAAAAAATTATTAGAAAATGTAAAAAGCATATGAGAAATATCTGTTTATTTTATGACTCCAAGGTTGGTTATAGATTTTATTATGTCTTTGGAAAAAGAACCAAAATTTTTGAGAATACTAGAGAAATAAGTGATAAAATGAAGCGAGTTTTAAATTTTTAAGCACATGATTTAAACCCAACCAAAGTTTCACCTCACTGCAGTCACTGTTAACTGAATGTGGTTTTAGAAGAAAGATTTCATGGCCAGACATTGAAAATAGAAGAGAAGCAACCCTGCACTGAGTCTGTATTTTAATTGCGCCCTCTAATTGCAGTTATCTTTGTAATATGGATACCACTGTGTGATAATTGATCTTTAGCTCTGCCCTCACTCACATGGTGATCAATTAGCAGGCAATAGTGCAGTTGCTGCTTAATTTCAGAAAAAAAAAAAACCCAAAAAACAAAAAACAAGGGTTTAACAAATTCTGGATTCTAATTATTAAAGGTGATTAGGACTGACATAAATTTCCTTTTCCATGGCATCATTTGAAACTACTTTTGGAAAATTAAATATATATCATTAAAACAAAATAGTTAGTAGAATAGTTATTAAAGAAAATGGTTATATTTTATATATATTTAAAAATCAATTTAAAAGCTCTGCTTGGTTCCGCTTCAATGTTGAATAATTCTTACTACAATGTAATGAAGTGGTCATTAAGTGGACTAAAATCTTAAAAAATATTCTCAGTAAGTGGTTGATGACTATTACTGGTGTTTGTGTCATGAAAATTGAAAAATAACCCATGAAACTTATCTCTATTTTAGGGAGAAATATAATTTTTGAATAATATTAATAATATGTAAGTCTAAAAATGACCCATAGATAGTTTCAAACATAAATTTTCACAAACGGTCCTAAAGGGAAAAGATCACTGCTGTGGAAAAGAAGAAAAAAATTTTAATACAGTTCTAGTTAGTTGCATTTTTACATCTAACACTGTACATTTTATTTGGAAAATATTTTCTTCATAAAATGATGACATGTTGGAAAATAAACATAGCTAGCTCATGGTAAAATTTCATTTGTGATGTCTGTTTTTTTAAACATACATATCCTGCATTAGTACTTGGTATAAAAAAACCTTTATTTCATGATTTTCTATTAGTACTTGTTATAGAATATCTTTGTTTCATGATTTTTCTAAATCATTGAATAAAACATTCACAACATATGAAGCATTATGTCTGAAGCTTCAGGTCAAATTCATGAAACATGTTTATAAAAATAATTTAAACAATTAAATTAGAAAGTTTAGGAAATTGATGGAAAAAATTGAAAACAGTGTTTTTGAATAAAAGACAGAATTAACTTGGAGTAACATCATTTTTGCAACTATTTTTTACTAATTGGCTCTCTTCCTGTCTTCTGTAAGAATTCAAATAAAATACATTACTTAATTATCTTCTTTACAATACTGAAATCTCTATTTTGTATTCCAAAGTGATTTTATTTCCATTTCTATAAAATACAAAGATTAGTTTTACTTCAGATACATTACAGAAACTGAATTAACATTATGGGAAACCTGTAAAATGCTCTCGAATTTCAAAATCAGTTTTTAAATGCTGAAAGAAAAAATAAAATAAAGAAGAAATACCTGTTTTCAAATATCAATACATTTGATCAGGCAGTCAGAACTAGTTTCTAAAATGGATGCTAATGTGTTCTGATTTAATTTCCCAGATCATCACATCAGTGAATTACCACCAATGACTAATTTCTCTCTTGTCATACTTCTAAGAATATTAAAAATATAGCAGTGGCTTTCAAGAAGTTAATTGTGATGGTTAACCCTGATTGTCTACTTGATTGGCTTGACAGATGCTTGGGAGATTGGAAAACATTTCTGGGTGGGTCACAGGTGTGTGAACTCAGGTACTATATCCGGTCCCTAGCCCCTTCCTCCCTGGATCTTCTGCTCTCTGCTTCCCTGATGCCACAGATTGGGTGGCTTTTCTCAGGCTAGTCCTCTGACCACGATATCTCTAACTTGACCACTTACTAAAACAACAGAAATCATGAGTCAAAATAAAGTTTGCATCTTCTAAGTAGTAAATGTAAGGGTTTTTGTTGTTGTTGTTTGTTTGTTTTTTCTATAACAGAAAGTTGACCATTCAGCATCTTTGTAGAAATTTCCTTTTGGGCAGCGTGGTTAGATTCATGCTTTTCCTCATGGCATACCTTTTCTTTGACTTTTAAAAGTTTTTGTTTGTATGTCTTTGTTTTTGAAATAGGATTTTCCTGAGTTGCTGAGTTACTCAGGATGGGCTTAAACTTACAGTCCTCTGGTCTCAGCCTTCCAGAGTACTGGGAAAATAGAGAATACAACACGCCCAGCTTGTGTAACATTCTATTACAACTTAATCATCAGCTGTTGGACCCTAGCAGGTAAAAAGAAAGAATTGGCTTTGCACTTCTCTAATAACTTGCATTTCAGAAAATTTGAATTTCAAACTTCAGGGCAGAAAATACTATTTCAATATATAATACTATACTTCACTGTAATGCTGACAAATATAGTGGGTAAGTAATGTGATATCACAAGAGATTATTGAAAAAAAAATATAAGCAATTGGAGATTAAACTTACTTTTCATTACACATTTTTTAAATGTTTTGGCTTGTAGTATTCAATTGATGAAGATGCTTGTTGGTCATTATGCACATGCTATGTGAGTAGAACAATACAAAAAAAGGAAACACATGGTATATGATGACCAGTTATGTACCTTCCCTGGGAGAAGACAAAATTAGGTTAGAGAAACAGAAACAGAATGAAAATTTTCAGACATGTAGTAATGGAACTAAAAACAAAAGTATATTCTTATTTAGACAGATGTGACTTTGAGTAAAGGTAAAATTTGAATTGGTCTTTATGCATAAATTTTATTTCTACAGGTGCACAAGAAAAACACTCTGTTACTAGAGCAAAATTATGTAGTCAAAAGAAATTGAGCATAAGTGCAGATGCTGTATTTGGACAAACAGAAGGTCATCCCGATTACCCCTCTATAAATGGAGCTGAAACAACACTGAAGGAAGCAAACAACAAATCTAACACCTGGGAGCAAATTGTGTTTTGTACTCATCTCCTTTCAAAGAGATGAGTACTACTATGTCTTTGAAAGGACATAGGCCATGATGTCACAATGGATGGTCACTAAACTTGGTTCTGTGAAGGCTACATTTGCTAGGTGGGAGGCTTGATGATGGGCTACTGAATTGTATGATTAGGACAGAACCAGTTGCTGGGGCAGGAAGAGAATTCCTTCTTTCAAACTGTACTTCACTTCTCTATGTAAAAATAAATTATTATTAAATTGTTATTGTTATTAAATTGCTAGTATTATTGAAGCAACCACAGTATCTTTGCCTCACCCTTGTTATTCTAGAAACAAGTGGAAAGCATATTTTGTAAATAGTAAGATTATTAAGAATGTGTATTCAGTATATAGAAGAATTTAAGCACCAGACAGAAGATTGCTGGGATTTGGTGCACTAAGCAGTGAAACACTTGGATCCTTGACCATTTTGAATAGTTTGAAAAGGAAATTGGGAAGATGAATCAAAAGACACTCTGTGGCAAGACACTAGGTTATTTGGTGACTTAATAAATACTTCAACACCAACAGTGATGATCAGAATGAAATGCAATACATGCAAAGCAGTTTTAAGTAAGGCTTAGAAACAGACTAAGTATAAATAGTGGGAGGAATTAAAGAGGTGTTTGTTTGTTTGTTTGTTTGGTTTGGTTTTGGTTTGGTTTTTGGTTAAGAAGTCTCCCAGAAGTGGAATGGCTGGAAATGGAAAAACATTGATAAGAAGCTAACACTAAAATTTTAATATATGAAATTTAGTATATAAGAACAATATCCACATGCTACTTTTTGCCTGTCATTCAATTTATTGTAATATTTTCAAAGTTCAGAAATTGCATAGTTTGATTAAATAATAATACTTGAAAAAATGAAAAAATAGTTGTATGTTTCTAGATAAAATGAACTTGAACAAAATATAGATCTTTGTTTTAAATCTCTATTTTAATAACATTGATAAAGTTTACATTATTGCAGAATTAGTTAAGGTCAGGATGCTTATTCTCCATTTGATAACTTTCTTGCTTGTATCCATTTTTTAAACTGGTGACGAAACTATAAGAATATAATATAAGCCTACACAGGTACCTAGCTTAGGAGAAACTCAGGTACCTGACCCATTCTATAGTATGGACAGGTAGCCAACATGGGAATCACCTGGGACCCCACAGCTGGCGCATCCAGATGAAGCCAGAAAAAATAGTCATGACAAAAGAGCAAAGGCAATCTGTGTCCTCCAGCCTACACAGGACAAGTCCACGAGATATAGACATGGAAGAAAGTGGAAGCTGCACACTTGAAATTTCTAGAATAATGGCAACTAAGTGAAGAAACTACTACATGAGGCTGTAAAAAAATCAGATCAGAAATAATATTTCTGGTAAAAGAAGAAATGACAAATACAATAAAAGGGTTGCTGAGCATATCTAAAGAAGACATAGAGTTAAGAAAAGGAGGAGCTTAGAAAAATGAGGGAAACCTTGAATGAGCAATATAGGGAAGAATTGGAATGCATGAAACAGATTCAGATAGATATCCAAGAAATTAAAAGCTCTACTGAGAGCTGGCAAAACCACTTGAAACTGAAGACAGACTTTAAGACTTTGAAGACAAGATTGCAGCTAGTGATCATGAAAGGAAATACCTCTTAAAAATAACAAGGAAATGAAGGTATGGACAGCTCTTTTGAAGAGCATGAGAGACACTATGACAGCCATTCTTGGCTTCCCTATCATCTGGTCTTGAATACCTGAAATGCCCTCCTCGTCCTGCTCAGATCAATTCCATACTATGTTGTTTCATGTAAATTCCCTGTATGTGAAGATATGGACAACTATTTGGAAGAAAACAAGAGTCAATATGATAGAGAGTGAATATCTGTGATTGTCTAGCTTTGAAATTTATGTCTCTTATATTGCTTTCTTGTGACCTGCTTTGTTCTGTTTTGTTGTGTTTAATTTTACCCTTTTGATACAATTACATATATGTTTGAGTGTGTAAGATGGATGACCATATTGCTGTTTTTGTCAGATCATGGAGCAGAACTGTTAACATTCTCACTGTTTGAATGTCTACTTTGCATGTTTTAATTTTGTAATTCAAACAACTATTTCCAAGATGTCAGTATGTAATTTGTCAAGTAATGATTTCTTAATGTTTTTTTTCTTGGAAAATTGTTGCTACCCTTTATTCTATTTTGTTTTGTTTGTTTGTTTTTCTCTTTAAATAAAATTTAAAAAAATAACAAGGAAACAGGTAATAAGAATTCAATGGCTGCAAGATGACACAAAGAAAAATAATTTAAGACTGGTGAATGTCAGTGAAAAAGCTAGGGTCAATACAAATGGCATAAAAAGACTATTTAAAGAAATAATAGAAGAAAACTTTCCAAGCATGGGAAAAGGACATCACATACAGATAAGTGAGGCATATAAAATTCTAACTAGCCATAACCAAAATAAATCTATACTCAGACATACAATAATCCACACGTGAGTTTGATCCCCAGTACCAAAAAAAAAAAAAAATCCATACCTACAAATTCAACAAGAGACAGAATATTAAAAGCTATCATTTAAAAGAAACAGATCACCTATAAAGGAAAACCCAACAGTGTCACAACAGACTTTTCAAAACAAACTATCAAGTCAACAAGATCTTGGAATGAAGTATTTTAAGTCCTGAAAGAAATAACTTCCAATTCAGATTGATGTATCCTGCAAAAATGTCTTTCAAAATTAATGGTGAAATAAGATACTTCCATGACAAAGAATAGCTGATGGAATTTGTGACCACCAAACCAACCCTGCAAATAATACTGAAGGACATTCTAGAGAGAGATAAAAAAGACCACGTTTCCAGGAACAGTGGCAGAGGGGGAACACTGAACAAGGTAGGCAATTGAGTGGAGGGGAAAAGTAGAGATACCATGACAGGAAAATAGCATGGCAGAGAGGAGCCAGTTCATGTTTGCCATAACCATTAATGTAGATGGCCTCAATTCTCCAATAAAAAGAAACACAAGCAGAGTCAATCAAGAAACAAGATCCATCAATATGTGGTATACAAAAACATTTACCTCAAAAGGAAATTCACATACTGAAAGTCAAAGAAGAGAAAATCATGCTTCTTGCAATGGGGAACCAGAAAAAACAAGGAGTAGTTTACTCATCAACTAAAGAATGGATAAGAAAGATATGGCATTTTTATTCAATGGAAAGCTACTCACTTATCATGAAGGAGAATCACAAGGCTCTTGTAGTTAAATGGATGCAACTTGAGATTATGCTCATGGGTGAAATTGTTTGGGCTCACATGAATGAACATTGTGTTATCTCCCAAGTATAAAAAACTGAAGGAGTTAGTGGGATATAAAATGTAAAATAGATATTGTGAAGGTGGAAGGTGAGAAAACATCTAAAAAGAGAAGGTAGTAGTCATTGTTAATTTCCTATTGTTTTGGAGTCCTGTAAAATTTTCATGGTTCTGTTTTGTTTTGTTTGATTTTATTATATCTAAAGGTATGGGCAGCTATTTCAAAGATAACAAGATACATTATGGTAGCCATTGTTGATTTCCTATTACCTTGTTTTGAAGTCTTGTATCACTTTCATTGTTTTGTTTTGATTGATTGTATTCTGTTTTATTTTGTCTTCTTTAAAATAAATAAATAAACTGCAAAAATATAAATGTAAGCTATGATTATTATCTCACATGCAATTACAATTAGCTTAGAAACATACATTTTATATGTGTGATAACTTTCAAAGAGAGTTTGCTGATTCAAAATGTGTGCTGTTTTTAATTTTGTAGATTTCCAAAAAATGGCACATTATAATCTTACCCACAGAATATGAGTGCTTATTTCCATTCACATACTATTGGATGTTTTCTTTTTATCCATGCAAAGTTGATGCCTTCAGAATGGCGTGTCTCTTTATCTCCCTGGTAACTAGCTACAAAAAACATCTTTTTATGTTTATTATCCACTTGTTATTTCTGTTTGTGAAATACTTGGTCAAATCCTGCATTTACTTTTTTGTTAGGTGATTGATCTTGCTCTCATTGTAAACCTTAATTCTTTTTGTTTTTATTTTGTTGCAATAAATGTCTTTTCACAAATAATCTGTAAAAGTAGTCTAATATACAATTTTTATGTCTTTTGATTTTAAGTTTCCTGCCAGGTAAAAGTTTACCTTCACCTGAAGTTTACACTAAGGGTGCCTAAACTTACTTTATTTTTAAGTGTACTGTGTCAGTACTGATAATTTCCTTTCATGTAGGATTTATGTTAGTATATACAGGAAGGAATTTATCCTTATAGTTTATTTTGGGGCACATTAGTTCTATACAGGAGTTACAGAGCAAATTAAACATATTTTCCTTACTCAATTAAACATACTAACTTCCCACATATTCTTGAATTTATTTTTAGATTCTCTATCTTTTTTAGTAGTGTAACATTTATTCTTGAGTCAATTCCATATAGTTTTGAATAAGTATTTATAAAGTGCTTCATTGTGTTATGTAGTTTCTTATCCTTCATTTATTTCAAAACTTTTAAAACAATGTGTTCATATACGCTTGCTTAAACATAAAATCAGGATTTAGTATCTACTGCCCAATGGAATTTTCTAAGGTCTTTAGTGAGATTTGCACAGTATCATATAATAAAAAAAACATATTTCAGTTATTCAACATTTTAGCATCCATGTTTCTTTTATATCACAATTTAAAATCTCTCTCCATATTATTTTTGTTGTAGTCAGGTATTTCAGGGGGAACAATTGCACACAGGACACAGAATTTATAATATTATTTTATGATGCTCACATGGAGTTAAATACAAGAAAGTGTAGGAAATCTGTCCACAACACTAAAGACCCAAAATATTCAGCCAAGGGCCTGGATCCCACAGCAATGTCCTGCATGAGGCCAGTTGAAGACCTAGAGCCCATCAGAATGCCTCCCACGAGTCCAACTGGAGGTCTAGAGCCCACAAGGACTCACACCAGTCTCTTTTATGGATCTGTGCTGGGAAGGCCCAAAGGTCAGCAGTGGAAGCTAGAAAGTCTATGGCAGCAGGGTGAAGGAGCTGTGCTGGTAGGTTGAGGGTTCTACGCTGGAGCTGAAGAGTCACACTCACAATAAAGACCAGGGCTGTTCTGAAAAGCACCACAGCTCTCCTCAGCGACAAGGAGGTCCCAAGCTCCTCCAACAAGAAGCTTTGTGTGCGTGCCAGAAAGCCAGCATGATGAGTTTCTCCTGGGGATTAAACAGCACACATCTTCCCTCCGCAGCCAGGAAGCAATGCTCAATGTAAGGAGCAAAGCTTCTCTAAAGTGAAACACAGCCACTCTCAGTGACAAGGTCCCAGGCTCCTCTGATGATAATAGCCAAATTAATATTGGGGAAGCCAGCATGACAAGCTCCTCTGGGACAATCAAAGGCTTGGAACAGCAACACTTAGGAAAACCTACAATGCCTAGCTCTTCTTCTCCAAGTCTGTATTATGCTGGCACCTTTCCTCAGGTGGGCTGTTTACACTCAGCATCGTGCTGGTTTAATTCAGCTGGTGTTAAGTTGACCATCAGCTTTTAATCCATAACAGTACCTGTCTCATTATATCTAGTCTTAGGAATTTGGTAACATTGGTTATGAGATGCAAAACTATTTATTAATGATTAAAAATCAGTAGGATTAGAAATATGACTCTACATCATGACTTTAATATTTAAACATATGAATTAGTAGACTGCATAATTCCCAGAAAAATTTTGTACTGGATAATAACATTAGAAATAATTATATTGTTAGTTTTAGCAATTTCCAGAATTCTGATTTTTTCAAACAAATTCTGTTCAACCAAGTGTCATTAGAATAGATAACCCTCTTTTCAGAAAAATTAGCTTTTTCTTTTGGACCTTAATCTTAAGACTTGTTATACCACATTCATTTTGTATGTTTATCAACCCATAGTTACTAAATCATCATTTTTGTAAGAATTTGCTCAAGACTTCATGCTATGTGAGACGACCAATCCTAAATCAATACTCCAATTTACAAGTATGCCTACCCTGCCTTTGTCCTTATATGATCAACAGAAAAGTGATAGTTTCCCCTAATGCATTAACCAATTAAATTGGCCTTGGATTATGAAGTCTGTTTTGGTCACTCCCACAAGTTAACAATTAACACTTATTACTGAGGGCTTTCAGCTTATTGTTTTATTTTTTAAGCTTCCTTCTATTTCTGTTTAGTTCCCAATTTTAAGATATTTATTACTGACTATATTCCCTTTGGGCCATATATATATAAATATGTACTATCATCAAAGAAATGCTAAATAATTACTTCATCTACAGGGGACATTTCTTTTGATCAAATTTTCACAATTTCTACTTTTCTAAGTACAAATCCACTCTCTGTCACAATTTTGATGTTCACATATTCAAACTTTTTAGTTTTGAACTAAAATGTCTTTGAGGCTCACTAATACTTTCATTATAATTCCTAGCCTTACAGATACAAATATATATGTATTTATGTAACATTTTATATGAATATTATTTATGTTATGAAAATTTATGTCATTAAATTGAATTTTATTAAATTTATATAAAATTATTTATATTTTTATTGAATTTTTACATTATGCTCATTTTTTTGTTTTTCATTTTATACATACATATACTATTTTTCTAAAGGAGAAAGTGTATGCAATATTTCTTTAGTAAGAAAATATCTTTAGTTTCCTTTCATGCAGGGATTACATCTTCAATAAGCATAGTATTTTGAAATCCCAATTTTTTTCTTTATAGCATATTATAAATGTATTTTTATCTACAGTTGAAAAATATTTGTAGCTTGCCAAACATTTCTGTTTTAGTCAATTTGTTGTACTTACCTGTATAATTTGTTTTTTATCATGAGAATCTAATTAGTTCATCAGTTATGTCTAGATATGTATTTTGTATTCATTATTAGTGGTATTTGGTGATTTTCTTCCATACTGAAAATTTGAATTATTACTGAGGTAAGCTGAAGTCTTCAATATCCTTCATATACTAACATATTTCAAGTATAAAAATACATAGAAAGTTATTAATATAAATATCTAAGAGCATATAATTTTGCTTTTTTGCCTCCCATTTTCAATTTCTTTTAGAAATAAATCAGTAATAATCATACCTGTGAGGGAATGGACTTAGTGGATGTTTACAGAGTGTTCCACCCAACCACATCAGAACACACATTCTTCTCAGCTGCACATGGGACATTCTCCAGAATCGACCATATATTAACCCATAAAGCATTCTTAACTAAATACAAAGGGAGCAAAATTATCCCATGCATAATATCTGATCATAGAACACTAAAATTGGAAACCAATGGCAAAAAAACTGCAAAACCTGCATAAACACATGGAAATGAAATAACAACCTTCTGAATAACCAGTGGGTTACAGATGAAATTAAAGAAGAATTAAAACAATACTGACAATATAATGAAAATGCAGATACAACATACCGTAACATATGGGATGCAATGAAAGAAGTCCTAAGAGGGAAATATACAGCAATAAATAAGTCACATCAAGAAAATGGAATGAACACAAATAAATAACCTAATGCTACATCTCAAGCTTCTGGAAAAGGAAGAACAAGTCAAACTCAAATCTCATAGAAGAGAGGAAATTGTAAAGCACAAATTGTAGAGCAGAAATTAATGCAATTGAAACTAAAAAAATACAAATAATTAATGAATCAAAAAGCTGGTTTTTTGAGAGGATAAACAAAATTGATAAACCTTGGCCAACCTTATCAAGAAAAAGAAAGAAAAACTCAAATCCACACAATAAGGACTGAAAAGAAGGAAATTGCTACAGATTCCATGGAAATTCAAAAGATCATGAATACCTACTTTGAAAATGTCTACTCAAATAGGGTGGAAAACCGAGAGGAAATGGACAGATTTATAGGAACATATGAACTGCCAAAGCTTAATCAAGAAGATATAACAATGTTGAATAACCCAATATCAGCTACTGAATATCAGTTACATGATTAAAAACTTACTGACAAAGAAAAGCCCAGGTCCTGATGGATTCACGACTGAATTCTATAAGAAATTTAGAGAAGACTTAATGCCAATACTCCTTAAACTCGTCAATGAAATTGAAAGAGAAGCAGTCCTTCCTACTCTTTCTTGGAGGCAAGTATCACTCTGATACCAAAATGAGAGAGAGACCCAACAATAAAGAACTGTAGACCAGTCTAACTAATGAACATTGATGCAAAGATTCTGAATAAAATATTGGCAAATAGAATGCAGCAAATCATCAAGAAGATTATACACCACAACCAAGTGGGATTTATTCCAGGAAAGCAGGGATGGTTCAACATATGCAAATCAATAAATGTAATACACCACATCAAAAGAGCCAAAAATAAAAATCACATGATTATCTTAATAGATTCAGAAAAAGCTTTCGATAAAGTCCAACACCTTTTCATGATAAAATCCCTACAGAAACTCAGAATAGATGGTATGAACCTCATAAAGGCCATTTATGACAAATCAACAGCCAGCATTATACTAAATAGACAAAAACTGAAAGCCTTCACTCTAAAATCAGGAACAAGACAAGGATGTCCACTCTCATCACTCCTATTCAATATAGCTCTGGAAATATTAGCCAGAGCAATCAGACAAGAGGGAGAAATAAAAGGAATAAAAATAGGAAAAGAAGATGTTAAATTATCATTATTTGCAGATGACATGATACTCTACATAGAAGACTCCAAAAACTCCATTAAAAGACTAATAACAAATTCAGCAATGTAGCTGGCTACAAAGTCAACACTCAAAAATCAATAACATTCCTGTACACAAACAAAACACTCCATGAGAGAGAAATTATGAAAATATCACCTTTCACAATAGCATATAAAAAAATGAAATACTTAAGAATCAACCTAACCAAAAATGTAAAAGACTTATATGCTGAAAATTATGCTACTCTAAAAAAGGAGACTGAAGAGGATATTAGAAAATGGAAGGATATTCCTTGCTCTTGGCTAGGAAGAACCAACATTGTGAAAATGGCCATACTCCCAAAATTGTTATACAGATTTAATACAATCCCAATCAAAATACCATTAACATACCTTACAGATCTAGAGAAAATATTCCTAACATTCATCTGGAACCAGAAGAAACCTAGAATAGCAAGGCAATTCTGGGCAACAAAGGCAAGACAGGAGGCATCTCATTTCCTGACTTGAAACTACTACAAAGCCACAGTAATAAAATCAGTATGGTACTGGCAAAGAAATAGACCTGAGGATCAATGGAACAGATTAGAAGATGCATATATAAGTACAAAGACACTCAGCCACCTTATATTTAACAAATGGGTTAAACATGTTCACTGGAAAAAAGATAGCCTCTTTAAATAAATGGTGTTTGAAAAATTGGCTCTCCACATGCAGCAGACTGAAACTAGATCCATGCCTATCACCATGCACAAAATTACAGTCTAAATGGATCACAGACCTAAACATTAAAACAGAAACACTAAATCTACTGAAAGATAAGGTAGGTAGAAGTCTTGGAGACATAGGGGTAGACAGAGAATTCATGAATAAAATGCAAACTGCAGGGGAAATATTTCAAAGAATCAACAATTGGGATTTCATATTACTAAAAAGTTTTTATGCTTCAAAAGAAATAACCAACAGAGTGAAAAGAAAACCCATAAAATGGGAAAGAATTTTAGCCAACAGTCCCTCAGACAAAGAACTTATATTCAGAACATATAAAGAACTGAAAAACATCAAGCCCCCCAAATTCAAAGAACCTCTCCATAAATGGGCATTGGAGATCAACACACAGTTCTCAGATGAACATATACAAATGGCAAACAAATACATGAAGAAATGTTCACCATCACTGGTCATTTGAGAAATGCAAATTAAAACAGCACTGAGATTTCATCTTACTCCTGAAAAAATGGCTGCCCTCAAGGAAACAACTGATAACAAATGCTGGCGAGGCTGCAGGAAAAAGAAACACCTCTCCACTGTCGGTGGGAGTGTAGACTGGTGCAACCACTGTGGAAATCAGTATGGAGATCCCTCAAAAAACTAGGATTGGAAGTTCCATTCAATCCAGCTATTCCCCTCCTGGGCATTTTCCCAGAAAAATTGAAAAAGTCATGTCACAGTGATATACATGCACCCATGTTTATAGTAACACAGTTTGTGATGGCTAAATCTTGGAAACAACCAAGGTGTCCATCAACTGCAGAGTGTATTAAAAAATGTGGTATTTTTATGCAATGCAATACTATAAAAATGATGATCTTGAGGCTTTTATAAGTAAATAGAGGCAATTGAGAATATCCTCATTAGTGAAATAAACAAGACTCACATTAGTAAATATCACATTGTCTCTCTAGTGTAAGAAATAATAATAACTAACAGAATAATGGGATCCAAAAAGTATGATAGATATTGTAAAAGTGAAAGGGAAGGAATGTACTCTAAAAGATATAACAGTGTGTATCATGTGTAAGAAAGATGACCATATTACTAAATTTCTGTGAGACCACTGAACAGAAGAGATTGCACTGTCAATGTTTGAGTGTCTGGCCACTTTTTATGCTTTGATTTTGTAACTTTAACAACTATTGTTAAGATGACAATATGTAATGTATCAACCAGCGATTTTATGATGTTTTTTTTTAATTCTGTGTTCTAGTTTTTTTCTTGTTTTTTCTATTTTGTTTTTTTAAATTTTCTTTTCTTTCTTTAAATAAAAAATATAAAAAATAAAGGCAAAGAAAAGCACAACACTCAAAAAAAAGAAAGAAATCAGTAGTTACACTAAGTGCTCTAATTATATTCTTCCTTTTGGGAAGTAGAGGTTATCTCAGTTTGTTTGTTATACAGGCTTTAAACTATCTTAACAAGTAAAATATAGTGTTATTTTACAGTTAATAAAATGTGCATCTATAGTATGATATATTTATAATTTCTGTGCTTAATTTTTCTTGTAATATTTTTGAAATTTATTTGTACTGATTCATGTACCTCTATTTCACTAATTCTAATTCATTATTTGAGTAAATGAAACAACAATTAAAAAGAAAGCATTGTTGGTGTTTTTCTATAATTTTACAATACACATTCGAACAAATATATCTGTAGTCACAGGCATGCGGTTTTTCTTTCTTTCTTGTTTTTACTACATTTTTTTTATTGTGTTCAACTTTTTCTTCTTAATATATACACATTCTTTGTGTATTTTGGACTTCATTTTAAAATTTTAAAACAAAAAATTAAAGTTGATGATACAGAATTTCAAACAAAATAATAGATTAACAATGATTGATATATTGTATATTGTTATCTTCAAAGTAGTTGTTCAGATTACAAGACATATGCAAAAAAAACCAGTTTTGGTGCACTAACAGAAGTTAGTTCTGTTAGTTTTATAATTATGCATCATTATGTCTAATATATATATTATATATAATATATATATAATATATATATATATATATATATATAAAATCTTTTCCCTTCTTTCTTTTCTCCTTTGCTTCATCCCAGTTTTCCTTGCTTTCTGAGCAGTCTCCTTCCCCCCTCACTCTCACACTATCTGTTGCACATAATCTTTTGTTATTCACATGAAAAATAATAGTTTTTCTCAGTCAAAATATCCATGGTGTCTATATGTATGGTTCATAATTTTTGTTTTCATGGCCATATGTATAGTAAGTGTCAATACAGCACAGACACGTTTTGGGACCTCTCAAGGTGCAGAGCTGCTATAGAGCCTTCTTCCGGTCAGGCAGGTGGGCAAACCTGAGGATTTTACAGACCTCTGGGGAGAAGGCCTTCATCGCTTAAACTGCTTTAGGGACAAGCAGAAGAAAAATGACTCGTTTGGCCCAAATACCACAAATAGTTGAGTTTATGGATATACTTCCTTCCAGATTTTATTAGTTAACTAAGTAACCCACAGTGAAAAGCAAAGTACAGAAATTCTTTCTCCATCACATAACACAAATACTATTATATTTGCTCCCAGACTTTTCAGTAGCCCTGATGGTCCATTGCTTCATTATCAAAAATGAATGACTAACTGATTTTCTGTTGAGCATTAATCAGCAAGAGTAATTTACTTCTCAAGCTTCTTTACCAAGTAGCTCAGATGAGAGCAAGACAGCTGGGGACATAAGCTCAGGCAGCCATCTTCCCAGAAACCCCAGTCCATATCCTGATTTTAACTTCTTAAGAAATAAATATGTATTAAAGATGCCTAGAAATATATTATCTCATTATCTTCAGGCTCATTATCTGCCTTCCTCTGGCTTCTTAGCTTTTCCAATTTGCAATAATGAGATGGAAATTAATCTCAAACTAGCCATCTTTGTTTCTTCTTATTTTTTGCCATTAAAAGGTTGCATTTTAATGAGGTTGCCACTCTTAATACAATAGTGCTTCTGATTCACCTGTAGACTCCTGTCACCTGTAGTGATGGGCCTTCTCTCATTGCTCTGAACATTCAAAGTAATGCACAGTGAGATTTTTTTAATTAGGAAAAAGATTAGGGGAGAATAGGCTGTAAATCAGTGATTTTCCAATTTTTCAAAACATATGAATCATTAGCATTTTTCTGAAACATTCAGGTTTTTGTGCACATTTTTGTAGAAATAAGACATTCGCAATTTTAAAGGAGCATCTCAAGGTTTTTAATGAGAATACTGCAGACACCAAAGTCTGAGAACCTGGGTTTTAGGGGATAGCACTGAGCATGACTTGAAAAATCCAAAAGGATTTCTAAAAGAAAAATAAACATTTGAGTGATGGAAAAAAAAATCAAATCACATAAAGGAAAGAAGTTTCCCTCTAGTTCATACACAAGTAGCCCTTTTGGTAGTTACCAGCATGTGTGCAGCACACATTCTAAAGCCAGTCTAGGGGATGGATCTTTATCTCTCTGATAAGACCCTATGTAAAGTTGGCTCCCCCACAGATGTGATCTGCACTGCTCACCCAGGCACTTATTCCTTGAATATTTAAACCATTCTTTGGTTACTCTGTGATCATGGCAGAGACGGAGATAGCACAGCACAAAGGTGCATTTCTGATTCTTCCAGCAAAGCCTACTCCTTAGCAAGCCTCAAGGAGACAAGGGAAATTTTTTGACCATATAAGTTTGGCAAATGTTAGATAGTCAATTTTGCTGCTACATATTTACAATGCACAATGCATAGACATTTCGGTTTTAACTTATTCATTTAATTAAAATATGTTTCAGAAAATATTTTTATTTAATTAATCTTATAATCAATAAAAATAAGCTACCATGATGACATTGATAAAGAGTGTGAGCTTTAGAAACTCAGATTTTCCCTTATTTTTCTTTGTCTTTTCACTGTTCAGCTCACTATTTACTGCACAGCAATCAAGCAAATATGTATTTCCCATCCATTTGTGGAATGAATGAATATTTTGCATTTGTGTGGTGGACATACCATTGCCTTGAATCACTGCAGAATCCAGAGGTGACAGGAGGTAGCAGCATGCAGTGTCACAAGGTGCCACCAGTTGGTGTTTACTTGACAACTTCAGCATCTGGAAGTTCTGCAGTTGTGCAAATGCCTTTTCACGCAGGAGACTAAGCTATTACAATGCTGTAAGAATCCATATAAAGAATAGCTCTGGGATTATTTACCACTAAAAATGATATTTGAGAAACCACTGATGAGATGATATCAAAGACTGAAATCTTGCAAATATCAAACAGCAGGAAACTGCTGAACTACAGAATTTGTGTTTGAGTATGACGTCAACCGCTGGTTTAGTTCTCAAATGAATTAATAAGCAGACTCTTCATGAATCTAAGAAAAGAATGCAGTGATTATAGAATAAACTTGCTTGGAACTAATGCCAGACCAGACTCATTTCCTTTTTAGGCAATGTTTAGTGGACTAGAAAATCTGGATAAGACTGTACCATAGAAATATTATAGTTTGATTTTTGGAAAGACATTTGACAGTTTCTCATCTTTATGTTTAAAACAGCACAGAAGCAGTTATAGGAAAAAACTCAACTTGTTAGCAGTTTGGCAAAGGTATATGAACCAGCAATGACAGTGATTTTCAAAGTATTTAAATTTTTGTCCATTTCTAATGACCTGGTGCTTACTTACTACTTGTATCATTAAACCTCGGCAAGCCCCTTCTTTCCATCCTCCTTCTTCTGCCCTAAACCTATTCCTTCTAACTCTGCTGGTCCTATTTCTATGCAACCTTGTTTGGAATTCTCTTCTGATCTTATGGTTAGCTCATATTTGTTAAATATGAAATGGAAATGATATGAAATTCACCATTTGATACTTTAGAAATTAGAGCTTTTTAAAGGCATTATAATACACGTTTTTTTAATTTGGGAAAATTTTTTTAACAGTTCATTCATTTTGTTAAATTAACCAAAAACATGAAACACTTTTTAGACAGTTATACATGATTGTTAAATTAACTATTCAATTATTCAAGCTAGAGTAAATACATAAAAATATATCAGCATACCAATTTTCACAAGTATGTTTGCACACAGAATTCTATTTCATTGCCCTCTGGGAGCAGAGTTAATTACACATATTTGAGCTCCAGCTGAAGAAAGCCTAATTTACCAGAAAGTTAAAGAATGCTGGTATTTATTCTTGTAACATTAATGAAACTTAGTATCTATTTTGAATCATCCATGTTTTTGTATGTTAACTTTTAGAAAGTAATTTAATGTTTTATTCTTAATAAGGATGTTTTATACTACTCTTTTAAAGATAACTAAGAATCATTACAACTAAAATAAGATGTACAGTTAATGCATGCCTGCCTTACTTTGTTCATTTCTGGGAGCGTTTTATACTCTGCACAGACCGAGGTCGCTGTCCTTGTAGCTATATTGATGTCTTTGCAGCCATCACCCTCTGGCTAATTCTTCTTTGGTGCTCATAACTCTCACATATCTTGAGTCAGCAGAGCATACGGAGTTAGGATTCATGATGGGGTTTAACAGATCTGGAGTCAAGCCTTCTCTGTATCAATTACTGCACTCTAATGCTGTCTCAGCATCTTCTTCTCAAGGAACCTGATATATGACTGGTGTCATATCTACATCGGAATGATAGTCTTAAGTTTTAAGCGGTGGTAAGATTTTAATTTGTGTTAGGTACTAAGAATCACAACAATAGTACAAATACACTGAGCCGTGTTTTCTGGCTAAATTCTTTATAGCTGTAATCAGGTCTACAATTTTGGAATGAGATAGTGGAGTTTTAAAAGCTCCTTACACCTCTTATTGGTCATGTGGCTATTTGTTTAATTTCTTCATGTCTCACTTGATTCATTTGAAAATGAGGAAAGATGGTCATTCGTTGTAAGGTTATTTGGTTGGTAAAGTGAGATAAACAGATGTAAAAGACTTAGAACTCTTTCAGATCACAGGAAGTTCTATTATAAGAATAACTTCTAAAAAGAGTTTTTTGAGACAGACTTTCACTATGTAGGTCAGGTTGCCCTTGAACTCCCTATGTAACCCAAGCTGGCTTCGAACTCATGAATATCCTCCTGCATCAGCCTCTTGAAAGCAGGGATTACAGACATGTGCCACACCACACCCAGCTAGAATAACTCTTATGAGATTATTCTCTACTCCCCCCAAATGATAATATAAGATGCCTATCACAGCACTCATTTCTGGGCAGCTGTCGTTGAGATCAACTTCCACTTCAGAATCTATTCTAGATTATTCCTGATTGAAAACAAAATCCTACAAGTACAAAAATATTTTAGTAGAAAAAAATGAGAAAAGTTCAGAAGATGGTTAGTTATAGAAATCTTCCTTACCCCACAAACCTCTAGATTTTTCAGTCATTTATTTGCTATTTTAAGCAGATATTCTAACTTGGTTCTTTGAACTGAATAAGAGAAGTAAGTCAGGGAAGGTCAGGTTGGGTGAATTATAACTGAGGACAGAATATACTGCAGAGGAAATAAGTAAAACCAATTTATAACTATGTAAAATTAAGACATTCTCAGGCATATCCTTTTTGTGTACACACACACACATAGCATGTATATACATTTATGTATGTAACATTTTAATTCTATTTATTTTATAATAAACTTCACTTTAGGAAATTTTTTTGTGAAATAGGAAAGTTGCAAAAGATAAGTAGCATCCATCTCCCTTTCTGCAGCAGCAGCCACTTCCCCCGCGTTAATAATAGTCACAGTACATTTGTCAAAACTGAGAAATTAATGTTTCCATAATATTATTGTCTTGGTCACATTTTTACAGCTGGCACAAAACATCTGACACTTTTGACTTAAAGAAGGAGAGGTTTATTTTGTCTCAGGCTTCAGTTTTAGATATTTTTGGCATAGTCGAGAGGCTGCAGGTAAAAGTGGCACAGCCAAAGGGACGGGTGGAAGAAATGGGCTCACCTCATGGCTCACAGAAAGCGGAGAGGTAAGTGAGGAGAAGGGAGGGGAGATGTTTCCTTTCTGCTCATGCCCACAGTCACCCATCTCTTCTGATTGGACTCTACCTTTTACCTTCTACCGTCAAATACGCTGTCACACCTCCACAATCCAATCACCTTCTGGGCACATGAGGCTTTGGAGGCCACTTTAGATCAAAAACATAACTGTATTAACAAAACTATCGGCTTTTTTCACATTGCAACAGTGTTTCCATTAATATCCCTTTTCTGTTTCAATATCCAATCACTGATACAGCAATGGATTTGGTTAGTCATCTTGTCTTCTTACTCTCTTCTGGTCTGGGACAGGTTCTCAGTCCCTTTTTCATCTTCTTTTTCTTTTTCTTTCTTTCTTTCTTTCTTTCTTTCTTTCTTTCTTTCTTTCTTTCTTTCTTTTTCTTTTTTGTTCTTTGAAAGTTTGCCAGAGTAAATGATGTATTTATAATATTCTCCCATTTATATTTACCTAAGAATTAGAATGGGATGATGGGTTTGGGGGAAGAATGACAGAGAGAAGAGATTCCCTCCTCATCACATCATATCAAGGGACACATGGCATCAACCTGACATCAGTGATAATGTGAAACTTGTCACTTGATTTAGATGACACAGGAATTTACATTATTGGCTATAAAAAGTCACCCCAAACTTAGTGGCTTAAAACAACATAAATTTGTTAAATTTGTTAACATAGAATAAATGTACAATATGGGTGTCATTGTACTAAAATCAGAGTGTCAGCAGAGATGTGTTCCCTTCAGTGTTTCTAGATGAGCATGTTTCTTTGCTTCCTCTAATTTATACAACTTGCCTGCATTCCTTATCTCATCTTCTGCCATCTTCAAAACCAGTACCACAGCATCTTCCATCCTTTCTGTGACTGAAGTCCTCTTCCATCTCTTTCTATAGAAGAATCTTTGTGATTATAACAGGTCAGTTTGCTTAACCCAGCATGTTCTTATTTTAATGTGACATGGTTAACAAGTTTAATCTCATTTACCAAGTAATTCACTTATGGCTCTAGTAATTAGGATGTAAGAAGCTAGGCTAAGGAGGCAATTAGTTCAACAACCACAGGTAGTGTCTACAATTTCTCTGCTACAAACATACTACTTTTTCTCATATATCTTTGATTCTCAGCTTTCTTATGTGTGAAAAGCTTGATTAGATTGTAAAGCTTGCCTGATTAGAATGCCTAGATAAATAAATGACTGAATGTAGTAACAGCATTTTGTACATAGTTCCCAAAATGTGTGGATGAAGTTGAAACTAATTATATTATTTTCTACAACTTCTATCTATAAGGTGGAAGAGTGACTATTCTCATTTGTGAGATAGATACATTTCTTAATTTTGTATCACTTTTATTAGAGTATGAAATACGTGTTATTCCTATTGGTACCAGGGAACAGTTTACTGTCCAAAATATATCTAAAGTAAAGCAATTCATTATCAACTATTCCCATGGAATCAAAGGACACAAATACATGACTTTTCAATGTTTGCTGTAGCTTTCTATGATAGTTTCTAATAAGATTTTATTAAGACTGTTTGAGCTAGTAAAATGTAACTTGTTTCAAAATAGTTGCTTTTTATATGCATGTATTACTGTCGCATGACAAAATGAGCAAGGTAATTTTTAATGAAGATTGCTGGATGCTTGTTTAGAGTGTGTGAGCCCCTGGATTCATTCCCAACACTGAAAAAAAATGATTTCTTGATGAAGTTGTGGAATTTTCCATGAGAAAATAGTATCTTTATGTAAGAATACGGATTTTTATTTTCATGTAGTTTTACTATTTAGTAAATACTTATTTATCTAAAAACATTCCATCTGAGATTTCACTATTTGCTGCATCTGAGATTGCATTATTTGGAAGCTAGAGAAAAATACAGTGTAGTCCTGACCTTGGAAACAAACACTATTGACTTGTTCTTGGCTGGCAAACCTATTTGAGTTCATTTACAGTACTCAACTTGTACTTCAGTGTGCATGCAATCCACTATAATGATGGCTTACTGTTGGGGGTGAATTTTATAGTCTTCCTATTTGATTATATGGAAATACTCAATATAAAAGATGCATATTTAGAATATCAGGCCTAAAGGAGTGAAATTTTAAAAAATAGGGTAAGAGAGTAGGTTTTTAAACCTCATTTGCTAATATAATTGAGAATTTTGTAAGAAAGCTATCTGAGTCATGAAATTTCATAAATTTATAACTTTAAATCCGGCCCTTTCAGAGGGGAACACACCTATTTGTGAATAATGATGACTGATTTAGTAAATATTTGTTGATTGAATAAATCTAAATGAAGTCAGAGTGTCTGTGGCACTTCAAGGTCTACAGAGTTGAAGCATTTGTATTTGCAGAGGTCTCCTTTATCTTCCAGATGAGTAAACTCAAACATTGTAAGAAGCAGAACCACAAGTAAGGTGGACTAGCGGCCGGTTTAAATTCCTGCCCTGTCACTTCGGTTACATAAATTTAAACAAATCACTTTAATTCTTTAGTTTTTGGTCTAATAATTCTTACTATACTTGAACAAGACTAGTGGTTTCTAGATCTTCACCATTATTTTTAGACAGGCTCCTTTTCTGAGATGAAAACTTTCCTGAAATCTCATGCATATCAAGCTTGGGTGACTCCACTGAAACCGCATACTAGAGTGGTCTTTCTTTTCAGATAGTCCTCGCTGAAAGCCAGGACATCCACAAAACAACTTTAGAATCACTGAGATGAGAATCTTTCACCAGCACTTCCAGCTCTAGAATTTGATCTGTTCCCTAAACTCGCAGTCTCACCCATGGTCTCAGGACAGTCCTATGTCACTTGTGTTACTAGTCAAGTCGAACAGCAAAACAAAACATAGTACAAATGAACCCCATAATCTACACAGATAAGGCAAAGGATCAGTTCTCTCTTGCTCCTTATCCAGCCACCCCCAAACTACTGGCTTACAGCAGACAACCGTTATTCTGGAGCAGCATAGCTGATTTCTGTAGTGAGGTCATTGCCAAGGTCAGGTTCAGAGTCATGTGCACTGAGAACGAGGTAGTGGTTCACCATTAAGAGCAGTAGCTTCCAGCCGTGAGTCAGTATTCCATTTTAATGGGTGTGTGTGTGTGTGTGTGTGTGTGCGTCCCATGGTATATATGCCTAAACGTATAAATATTTCCGAGATTTCACCCAAAGCATTAAGACAGGCATTGAATACTATCTTCCAAATAGACCTTGTCTCTACTCTACATATGGTGAAGACTGAGCTGTCATGTTCATCTTATTTCTGCATAAGGCAGCTATAAAAGTTGTGCTTTAAGTTAGTTAAATTATTTTACAATAAAGAAGGCAATACATAGTATATTTGTAAGGTTCTTTTCTCCATAACACATCCTTGGATTCTCCATAATATCAAAATTTTGAGATCTACCTTTTATTTGTTCAATTTAAAAAAAAATCAGATGCCTGACTTTCTTAGCTTTTGTAGGAAAAATCAAACCAAAATGTGTTGTTACTAACTGTTGCATTTAGAATTGGGCATAGTCACATTGCCATGTTTTGTAATACATCAAACAGTAAATCCTCATTTCAAAAACTACTTTGAAATTTTTTCCCCTATTCACTGAAAAAAAAATACAAAGGCCATAGCTGAAAATCTTACTGATGGGCAAAAATGCATGGGTTTCTTTGATAGCCTTAATTAGTGATCTTGTAATCATGTCAGTTGTCATGTAGCTGGCAGCATTCACGGAGAACATATCTAAACCCCTCTTCTTTTTCTCCCTCTCAAACATTGTCATTCATTTGGGTGACAATTCATGCATAATATAATAGCCCTGGGGTGCAATTAATTTTAGCAGTTGCACAACTTAGTAAGAAAAAAAGCAGAGCTGGTATCATGTGTGCCTTGAAGGTCAGATGATACCACAATTTGCACCTTTGTTGCGAGACATGAAAATTAGCAATTAACATAAATATATTAACATATGGATAGTTTAGCTTGATGCAGTAATGAAGCCAATCATATTTTACTGCCTATAATCATTCGATTTTCCATAATGCAAAACATTATAATTCTTTAGAATGTAAGAGTTCAGAAAAATTTTGAACTAGTAATCTTTGTTGTATGAAATATGTGGTAGAGGAAAATAAGATGAGTCTCTGCTCTAGAAAGATTTAAAGGCAATGATAATTTTATTTGGTATTGCATACATTATATCACTCATTGTTTTGTAGTTTCTGTTTCTTTCATACATCATGGTTCTTTCATTCTTTCCATAATCACTGCCACTGTCTACATTTAAACTCTTACCATATTTCCTTTTGAAAATTCTTATCATTTCATATCTGAACTCATTTCCATTTGTCCTTCAAGAATTGCCAAAATGATCTAAATTATATACTTGAGTATTGATCTTCTGTTTTAAATGTTAGGATACTGTAGTAGTCAGTTCTATGTTAGTATAATGAAACATCTGAGATAATTAGCTTTTAAAGAGAAAAGAGTGCTTTGGTTTGTGTCAAGTATTTTCTAGTCCTGGATGGGGGGCCCATTTCGTTGGGTCTCTGACAAGGTAGAAGATTATAGTAAGGGTGTATGATGAAGCAAACTGCTTGCCTCAGCAGTTGGGAAGCAAAACAAAGAAATAGGAAGAAGAAAACACTGGAGCTCCATAGTCTTCTTCAAGGGCAACTTCAATACCCTAGACTCCCACAAGACACCCTTCCTAAGGGTCCCTGAACCTACCCACAGCACCACCAAAGGGATCAAGCTTTTATGCATGGAGAATTGAAGGCACTTTTTCAACCATAGCAGGTATAGACCTAAAATCTGACTTTTGATTAAGGTGATTCTAATAATTAAGTTGTTCGTATAAACTTATGGTTTTGTAGATCATTCTTCTCTTAACCTTACAGGTGAGGGAAGTTTTTGTGGTGAGTACCGTATACAGATCTTTTAAAAAATATTATTACGTTGTTACTAACATCAAGGGAACACTTGCTGTATTTCAGTTACTGTTCACTGCATTCTCTGCACTGTTCTATCAGGAAGTCATTATAATAGATGTTTCTATTTTTTGAGACACAGAATCTGAACCACAGAGAGATTAACTAACTTTCCAAAGGTCTTAAAATTATTACAGGGGTTTGTACTTATACTAGGTCAATGAAAGCTCATAGGTCTTATGTTAAATGTAGAGGAAGGACGATGGTAACAATGGAAAATTCTAGGTGTCACCATTTTGTGCTTTATTCTCTATAAACATTTGCCATCCTGGACATCATGAAAAAGTCTTCCTCTGGTATTTGGCTACCAGGATTTTCTCGGTTTAACCAATGTCTATTTTTCATCGTTAGTTGAAAACTGAAGGGCATTACCTGATATCTAGCAACACAAGTAAGTGTAGGTCACTTGGCAGAAAAAGCAAATGACAAATGTAATTTAAAGGCTAAAGTCTGTCACTGTGGTACACTGTGTAACAGAGATGTTACACGCACCATTTAACTTAAGTAAATAAACACTACAGCTCTTCTTTTCCTCTTCAAGATTGTCTGTAAGTATTGGATTTGAAAAATAAAATCTGAAGCCAAAGAGGAAAGATATAGAAAGTCTAGTTTTAAACAGTGGATTATCAAGCTGTGATTCAGAGATTTAGTGATTATGCATTTCTTTATTAGTTGACATCCCTTCTCCAGTTGTTAATCTTGCTAATTGAAAGCCATGTGATTCTCCCTAGGCTATCAGTCTGGATTCTATTTATTCTTTTTAGTTAATCTGTCCAGTGGTGGTGCCAAATAAAAATCTGGCTCTTTAGAAGAGAACTAATTAGAAGAGATTAAGATTGCACAACTTCTGTTGGTCAGGCATTACTGCTTGTGTTGGACTATTCAGGAGTAATAAGGTGATTTCCAATGTATAGGGCTGTATAGTTTCTTTTTTTTAACTGTTCTGGAAGGAAGAAGAGTGAAAACACCAAGGAGAGGACAAAAAGAGGATAGTGAGAGGTGGAATGGGCTTGTTGAGGTGGTGTAACATGTGGCATAGTCTTGAGAATGTTGACCTTAGATCACATTGAGCACTCAAATGCTGGGTAATCTGCATGTCGCACAACTAGTAAAGGAGGGGACAAGAAGTTGGGCTCAGGAAGTGACAGTTAAGTCTTGAGGTCTTAATTATGATAATATCTCCATTCTCAGTTTGCGGACAGTGGAACATTTGGGAATTTTTAGGACATGGAACATTTCATAATTTCCCAAGGGTAACATTTAGCTAGGTGTTTCACGTGTACATTTTCATTTTTACATCTACTTTTCAATTTTATTACTGTTGTATGGACAAGTAAACTAAGACTAAAGAAGTCAAAGATTTAACAACTCGCCCAACTTGTTTCAGCTGAATAATGTCAAAGCCAAAAATTTGATCTCAAAAGTTTATCCAAGCTATTTCTTTGCAATATCACTAATAAGAATCCTGTAAATCTTTTATTTTAGATAATCTATGCTGCAGAAGATCTGACACAGGGCGCTTGGTGTGGGAGTTAACCTAAATACATGCCCCATTGAGCTCAACTCTGACAACGTTTACTGTTAATTATTTTACAATTGCCTACTTATTTGTATCTAATTAGTGGGAAATTTAGAAGCAAAGCAAAGCAGAATGCCAACAGTAAACTCCTCTGCTATGGACTTGAGTGATTCAGAAGTTTTACTTTGGTCACTGTGGGACTAAATTCAAACTAACAAATAATAGACTTTACTATACATTTTTCTTTTATTTAAAGATTAAAAAATTATAACAGCATTGCAAAAATTAGCAACAAGTATCTGTCTTTGATATTTTGATTGTAAGTGGCTGATTCCACAAGAGAAAGTAAAATGGAACATATTCATTTACTTAATTAACAATGTTAAAAATAGTAAACAATGGACTGGGGATTTAGCTCAGTGGCATAAGTGCCTGCCTTGCAAGCACACAGTCGTGAGTTCGATCCTCAGTACAAAAAAAAAAAAAAAAAAAAAAAAACCAGTAAACCTTTTATTTTAACCTGAGAATCCATCAACAAAAAAAGATCACATACAGAATAGTGGTTTCCTAAGTAAAATGAACAGGCAGTGACCCCCAAGTGTGTTTCTCATCAGGGCAGGCAACGTTTGATGGTTCTGAGGTAATATGCACACAGGAAGACACTTTAACTTGCATGCAATATATCTTCTTCCTAACTATCTTCAGAAGTACTTAAGCAATACATTTACCTCTATAAAAGTGAAACATTAACACAGTATATCGTAATTATGGGATCAAATTTCTCTATCATTCTTAAGTAAACATTGAAAGCATTATAAACTCATTCAAGCATTTGGATAACACCTTTCACAGTGGTACTTGCAGTAGTTTCTTTACCTGAATGTTATGTCAGACAAATAATTGAGCAGTTGGAAAATTATAACATTGGCTCTAAATCAAAGCTAGTTTGAGCATCTTTAATTTTTAAATGTGGACTTTTTCACTATCTCTTTAAGTATATGCATAATATTTTTGCTTTGGCTATTATGTTTTTGTAAATTGTTTTAATAATGTGTATGTTAGCCAAGAAGCTTATTTCTGTTCACTGATAGTGATATGGTGTTGAAATAAGTTGTAGAATCAAAATGTTTGTGATGAATCCTGGCTCTGTAAAAGATGTGTATATTTACTTTAAATCAGTGCCTCCCTCACTTTATAACCTAATCTGTAGAATGGGATAAAAATAGCAGATGGGTGAAATGATTGTTGTGAGAATTATGTTAGTATCTATAAAACATTTATTGCCTGTTTTATAAAATGATAGTACTGGTGAAGATGAAAACTGGATAGCATCAATAAAAAAGTGTTCTATTTTTCTAAACATTGAAGAGATCAGAGAGTAGAAATTGGATCAAATTACACCATTAGATATTTTAAAAATATCTTGTAGTCAAATTCTTAGTCATAGATATCAAGAAAAACATTAAACATAAGCTTAAATTCTCTGACATTACCATAATAAGAAGAAAACTTTTACCAATATCTGATTACTATGTGAATCAGAGTTGGCAATCAAAATTTAAATTAAAAACAGAAAGAAAATAGTTCTTGTTAATGGGGCCTGTTACTAGATTGTCTTTAAGTCATGAAAGAATATTATCAGCTAGTAGTGTGCACTGGGGGAGAAGGATTATGCCAAATCAGGACTACTGATCAGATTATACTTTGAACTATTTGCCACATAGATCTGAAGCAGTGGTCAGCCCTGTATTAGGTACTGAAAGACTGACTGAGGAAAAGTGCCCCCAAATATTTCTCAGAACTTGAAACCAGATTTAGCATTAGCTAGACAATGCTTGTAATTGCTGTTCAACTGTTCAAGCACAAGTGAAATTGATGTAGTATATATCTTTTATTGTTAGTAAAAACAATCTAAATCAAGTGGCAATTTATATGAAATGAGAAGCATGCATTCAATTTTAAACTAAAATTATGTGTTACTAGTGTAACATTCTGGTTTTTTTGATTGGCTGTGATATTTCTCATATCTAGTGTTTTCTACCTAGTTTTTAATGACTGATACTAATGCATCTATTTCATTTCAGTCAATTAACTTCTTGCATTGTTATTAAGTGCAACCATGATGTTATATAGCACATCTCTTGGACTCAGACAATTAGTTTCTCTATCCCTCTTTTCTCTGTTGGCACTAGAACTTTCCTCCTCCTGCTTTCTCCTCTCCAATAGATTGAGGACCCTTATGGATCTGGGCTTTAAAATTAGGAAAATCAGTGTGAATACTGACTCCTTCACTTACTACTCAGTAACATTAGACATATGGGATGACTTCTCTGACTTAATTTCTTCAACTTTAAATGAGACTAACCATAGATCCTGCTTCATGGAATTTTTATGAGGATTACAGGCGCCAACACAAGCAAAGTGCATAAAAGCATGCTTAGTTCAGAGTAGGTGCTCAAAAAGTATTGGTGATATTTTATGTCAAGCACATTATTCTGAGACCTACCAAACAAGAATTTTTTAAATTTTAATTCAGAGTCTTGTATTGAGATCTACAATTCATTGAGTTGAGGGAACTAAATTAGTTGTTTTTGTAGAGTTATATGCTTCCATATGTTTGGAGAATGAATGAATTACCCAAGCATTCCTAGCTTGCAGTAAGCACTTGATAATATTAGTGATTTTTTTAGTGATCGCTATCATAATTCCAAAAAAGTTTCAGGAATTCTAGTAAACTCTTTTTTTATTTTCTCCTGCAAGATACTTTTCCTTCATAATTTATCATTTGATTTTTTTCTACATCTCTCAAGATTATATTTGTGAGAAAACATGCATGATTGTTTCTATGCTCGTCACTGTCACAGTCATACACGCACTATGAGAACTAATTGTACTGTCTGATGATTTTTCAAATTTTAATTTTCTGAGGTGTGAATCAGATATTTTGGACATGTTTTATTTTCCTTTCATAGCACCTATAGGAGATTGAACAGATAATCAGAATTTAATAAGGATTGACCATCTGGACAAACATACATCAATACATACTAACACATTGTTAAAATAAATTCTTCCAAGATAATATTTTAGTAATTTGAATTTGAATGAAAATATCTGTTTCTATTTTTTTTTTTTTTTTTTTGGTACTGGGGCTTGAACTCACAACCTCACGTTTGCCAGGCAGGCACTTACACCACTGAGCTAAATCCCCAACCTGTTTCTACTTTTAATGCTTAATTAATATTACTACTTAAAGATAATTGTTATTGGAATTTAAGTCTGAAATACAGGCTTTAAACGTTAATGTTGACATTGAATAACACAAAACACCTCAAAATAATCAAATAGGCCATATTTTCGTCTCATGTAGCCTTCTATAGACTGTATGTTTTCTTCCATATTAATGGGAAGCATCATTAAAAAATAAATTATTTGGAGAAGCTGATAAAACTCTACCATCTGAATTTATTCAATAGTTGGGTTCCAATGTTGACGTCTTGATTTTGAGCATTGAGCCATGCAAATGTAATGCAGAAACATTTGGAGAAATTGATGCTGGGATGGGAAATATACAGAAACTCTCTGTACTGTCTTTGCAGCTTTTCAATAATGCAAAAAAGTATTTCTAAACAAAAATACATTTTTTGGGGGGGTGCCGGTGATCGAACTCACAACCTCGTGTTTGCCAAACAGGCACTTACACCACTGAGCTAAACCTCCAGGCCCCCAAAAATACGTTTTTGAAAAATCTAAGAAAAATCATTGTTGTTATTTATGATAGTAACTACAAATAAGGCAAATGTTAAAATATGAAAATAATAAATTTCCAGAAGCATGTTCATTTAACAAAGTATTATGCAATCATTAAAAAAGTAGTATTCTAAAAAAATAAGCAAAATGAAAAAAACATTTTTGATACTATAGGTAGTAGGAAAAAAGATTTATGCAACATCTTTCATATAATTAAAAAACCATAAAAATATAAAAACTAAAGAAAGTATATAAAAATGGACATATTGGAGCAATGGAATTCTGCTCATTCTTTTTCTTTTTATCACAGTTTTCTAAATTTCTATAACTTTACTCTGGATAATTTTTGGAGGTGAAGTGTATGCTTTAATGATTGAATTTATGTATTAGGAATGTGGCTTAAGCCTTGTTAAAGGAAACAAGATACTTAAACATGACTCTCCAAATTTTATTGGCAATCTTTGTCTTTCTCTTGCTGTGTTTGCAGGATAAGAGCTCTCCATGTTGTCCAGGCTGGCCTGGAAGTCCTGGTCCTCTCACTTATGCCTCTGAGTCTTGGGATTACAGGCATGTGCTGTTGTGCACTGCAGGGAAAAGTTTTTACTCAATAATCTTGGTAGGTTTTGGGTTTTGTTTTTTTTTTTTTTTTTACTTAAAGATAACCTATTCAGCAAATGACCTAGTCTTTCTTCTCAGATACTGAATTTACTTTATTATTTCTCACATCAATCACGGATATACTTATCTTCAAAAACTCACGGCAAAAGAATTAATTTTAGTAATGCTCAACTGCGTGCTCTGCAATGTCTTTGTCAGTACTGTTTTTACAGACACATGTGTATAGAGAGAGATAGAACTCCAAAGCAGCTTGTGCAAATTCAAAGTACTGCTTTGGTTTGAGTATCCAAGGGGCAAGTTACTGCTAAAAATAAAGGACAAACAAATCAAAAGTGTCACTGTGGTACTGGAGATGACCTTGAAATACTCATGATAGTTTTACTCTTTCCTTGAACATAAGTATTCTGGTGTTATTGACAACAGCAGTTTTGGATTCATCTATTTATTATATGGGTCCAGGACAACTACAAATCCCTCAATTTGCACACCAAGGTTTTATCTCAAGTTCAATTTTGAGCATATAGTTTGATAATTTCCATTTCTTACTCTAATTCTTACAATTTGAATTTTATTTGAAATAGTAGAAACTTAGTGGTAGCAATTCTTTAAATAAAATACATATGATAGTGGATAGTTCACCATGGACTGCTTTATATCAACAAATACTATATATTTTCTTTATCATTTATTTGAAATTGCATTAGAGTACTTGAAACACAAATAATGCTTCAAAATAAAACACAATATTTTGGAGAATTATTTCTTACTGACAAAACTTTTCATGACATTAAGGCTCTTAATTAGAAATATTTCAGTCATAAAAATGAGGTATGTCTCTGATGTGTGTAAGGAAAACCTTGACAGAAAGAGACCTTGGAACTCTTACATTCCTCAGGACTGGAAGAAGATATATATTTAGAAGCAGAAAAATAATTCATTGGATAATTTCCACCATCAAATGATAGGCAAGATTCATCCTTGAAAAGCATGATGGTAGGTCACTTCTTCCTTGGAGGTACTCCATCTATAAAAATGAAAAAGGTGCATTGAATCTTTTGTCAATATTTGGATAGAACTTGGATAAGAATCAGAAAAATGCAAACCATCCCAAAAGTCCCTCACTCCATTTTCAATGGAGAAAATCTTTGATCAGAACTCACTACTTAAAAAGGGTGTATGCGAAGAGATCCTTGGAAGATTTTCAACATTTGATGAGATAGCTCCTTGGATGATTTTCAAGACCTGGAGGGGTCCATAATGAAGAATCATGCTGCTTCCATTAGTGTATTTTCCCTCTTCATGTTTGCAGACAAAACTGAGAATCTGTCCAATTTCTTGTTTGGCTAAGGTAGTCTTTATTTTAATAGAAAGGCTAGTCTACTTGGCATATTTACAAATGAGAAGAGCAAATGAAAGCAAGTAACATTTAGATAATTCTCATAGCCAATAAGAGATAATTTTGTGTTTGGGACAGAATCACTCCCCTCACATATATACACACATAGTAGTTTACCAAAAGGTGTAATATATTCTGAGAATGGTGCAAAACTATGTCTGGTTTTGTAGCTGTTAATCATGAGGTGATTTTATTGTCATGTTATAAAATAAAGGTAGTTAGGAAATATGGGATTTTAGAAAGATAATTATGTCCTCATATAGTTCATACAATCTAATTAATATGCCATTTTCTTTTCCAATGTTTGCAATATATTGGTCCACTAATGAGATTGATGAACAGGTATTAGTTTTGGAAATTTCACTAACAATTATTGATTTGTTCTTAATTTAAAAACCAGAATGTCTCCATATAACTTAGTACCAGATTTCATTTTTCCTCAAAATGATAAATGTAGTCCTAAAAAATGCAACAAGTATATTTAGTGAAAACTGGATCACTAGTTAGAA
>PVJX010015504.1:0-42395 GCA_004027295.1 Dolichotis patagonum | reverse complement strand
GGGGCCAAGCAGGGAAGGACTGTTGCTGAGCCAGCCCTCACAGAGGTCCAGAGCCACCGCAGTAACTTCCGCCAGCGTGGAGAGTGTGTTTGTGGGGAGAGGTATCCAGCCCAGGGACATGGCAGGAAGTGGACGCAGGTCAGTTCTCCTTTCCTCACTCTGTCTTTGAAACCACTTGCTTGGAAGTATTAACCAGAGGCGAAGAAGGATGTTGGAACCTTCCAAGGACAAAGGTCCCCAACCATCCCAGAAACCAAACTCGGAAGGGACTATCCTCCGTCACTTTAGCCAATCTAGTCCTTGAATATTTCTGCAGGCCTACTCTGTGCAGGTGATTTACAGGCAAGGAACAAGTCAGAAGTCGTCTGCTCTTAAGTTAACTGAGCACCAGTATGTGCCAGGCCCCTTATTAAAATGATGTCAAATAACAGATGCCATCCGGACTTACGGAGGGGCCATGCTACGCCAAGGACAGACAAGGCCAACAGTATTCCTGCAAACAGTAACAGCAGCAGCACAGGCCGAAGCTTGCCACACCTCAAACACGGGCCGGGTACTTTGCGAGAGTGACATAGTTCCGTCCCCAGCCACTTCTGAGGACTGAACACTGTTAGGGCCCACAGCCTCGGGAGGAGAACACAGACCCAGGTGCTCCCTCCTCCCAGTGCCAAGAGGAGAGCTGGACCTTGAACTTACCCAGATTCCCGAATGCATGCTTTTCACTATGCTGCCTGCCAATCCTCACAGCATCCCCGTCAGCCACCACATAGCTCAGAGGTGCAAGCACCTGCCTGGCGAGTGCAAGGTCCCAAGTTCGATTCCCAGTACTAAAAACAAACAAACAAAAACAGCCATGCTTGCCTCATTTTACAAACAGGTCAGGACCTGAGTGAGAGGCTGTCTGGTCACTGCTACTCAGGGCAAGTTCTGACCTCTGCTGAAGAAGTTAAAGGGACCCCAAAAATCCTTCAGTGACCACAAGAAAGCATCTGTAGTGCAGCTTTTTCAAGTTCACAAGGAATGCAAAAACACCCACCTGGAGCAAAAACATCATTTTAAAAGAAAGACCAGATCCCACGTTAAACATGGTTTGACTCGTCCTAATGTCTGGTCTTTAATTTTTTTTCATAATTAGTTCATTATTGATATATCTGGCCTTCATTTCCAATGCTTAAAAGTACTGTATTCTCACAGAGCGTGGTGGCACACATCTGTAATCCCCGCATTCTTTTTTTTTTTTTTTTTTGGTACTGGGGATCGAACTCACGAATTTGCACTTGCCAGGCAGGTGCTTAAGCCACTGAGCTAAATCCCCAGCCCAATCCCAGCATTCTAGGAGGCTGAGGCAGGGGGATCGCAAGATGGTGTTCATCCCTAGCAATTTAGCATCCTAATGAGACCCTGTCCCGAAACAAACATTCCTCCACCCCCACACTCGCCCCCACCTGGGAGGCGCCCAGTGCCTGCAGGTTTATTTTCCTTATTAAGGGGGAGATTTTGGGCTCCCCCTTAATTTTGCACCTTCTAAGTACCTCAAGCACCTCCCCTAGTCCGTGGGTCGTGGCTCGGTTCATCCCCGACCGCTCCAGGACGCAAGGGTCATCCCTGCGCCGCTGCGTTTCACAGAGGCGGGGTCTCCGGGCTCAGAGTGGCCCAGACCTTGGCTTCAGGGCGCACAGTGGAGGGGGCGGGACTGAGCGCCCAGTTAGGCTTCCGGGAGGTGCAGAGGGGTGGGCACCCCCGCCTGTGAACAGCCCCGGCCCTGGCCCCGGCCCCGGCCCCGGCCCCAGCCCTAGCCCCAGCAAGGCGAGGCCGCAGCGGCGCCCAGGATTCCTGCAGGCCGTGGGTGGGGGCACCTGATGACCCGGCCCCCGAGCCCGCCGAGCCGAGCATTCCACCACCCCATTGCTCCCTGAGCACCGGCCGGGTGACGAGGCCCGCCCAGGCCTGGGAGCCCTGGAACCCCGGGGCGAGGGCGGGAGAACTGCTGTCCCCAGCTGCCCGAGGCGCGCAGCCCAGGGAGCGAGCCGCGCCGCGGTGCAGGAAAGCTGCCGGTAATGAGCGGAATGGGGTTTTAATGGGGTTCGCGCAGATAGAGCAGAAATCAAATTAGGGCCTAATTGGCATGCACGAGGCGGCGAGAGCGGCGCGGCGGGCCTGCTGGGGACTAAAGCCGCCGCCGCCCTGCAGCGCCGCGTCCCGCCTGCGGGGGGCCGGGCAGCGGGACCCCTCCGCGCGAGCCCCGCCCCCTGAGCAACCTGGCCACGCCCCCACCCTTCTCCCCGCCCCTCCCGCGAGCCTGGGAAGCAGCACCCCAGCGAAGCCGGGCTGGGAGCGCAGGTGGAGGCCGTGACCTTGACCTCATTCCTCGCCAACTGCTTGAGCCGCTGCGAGCGTGCACGCTCCACGTTGGCTCTTTTTGTTTGCTTTTTCTCTAGTGATGGAAAAGAAGAAGAGGATGTGGACAAGGTGACAAGGGGAAAAAAGTGGGACGGGAGAGGAAGAGTTGTGCGGCCTGAGGAACCCAGAACCCAGCGCAGATAGTAGGGGTCGCGACAGGAGCTGCGTTGTGCGCAGACCCGGGGCCAGATCGTGAGCTGGCCGGTGGCACGAGTGCATCATCAGAATCTTGAAAGTGTTTTTATTTTCTTTTTAGAATTTATTTATTTACTTATTTATTTATTTTTGAGGCGGGGGCGTCACTATACGATTCAGGCTGGCCTCGATCGCTCAGATTCGAACTCGAAGCGATCCTCCTGCCTCAGCCTCCCGAGTAGAGTACTGAGCTTACGGGCCTGCGCCACGGCGCCCCAGGAAAGTGCTTTGAAAAATACACCAAAAAAAAAAAAAACCCGTAAAAAAGCCTTATAACCCTGTACGAGGCACACACAGAAACAAGCGTTACGTCTGGAGTCCTCCAGCGGAGCGGTTGGAGCATTAGCTCCAACCGGGTCGCGGGGTGACTTTGGGTAAATAAGGCTCTCAGTGCTTCCAACTCCTCCTGTGCGCAGGGGAGGGACGCGGAGCACGGCGCCTCCTGGAGGAGACGGACCCTGGGTCACACCGCGAGCCCACGTCCGACTTGCTATTCAAACCCAGACCTGTCTGACCCCGGCTCTCACGTTATTGGCAGGGTACTTTACACTACCCTAAGCAACGGCCACATTGTATTACGGTAGGCTCCTGGCAGCCCCGGGAGTTAGCGTGGCGCGGCCCCTCCACAGGTGGGAGGTAGGAGCTCTTCTCTGCGTCCACGCTACACACCTGTGCTGCCTTTGGGGCGCAGCCAGTGTACAGGAAGCTTGGGGGACCCGGGGCTGACCATTGCAACAGGCTCTGGAATGAGACGGCTGGGGGAGATTTGGGGCTGGATTTAAACCTCATGCCCTGCTTGTTTCTTCGGTCCCTTTCAGAAAACAGAAAACAAAAAGTCTCCGCTCACACTCCCTCTTCCGCACCCTCCTCCTGAGAGAGGATAGCCGCCAGGTGGTTATTTCCCTCCAGACTTTTCCATACATAAACAAACATGTAAATATGGAATTTGCTTTTCACCAAAAAATTGGGTCATGCCGTGCGTACTCTTGGTAACCTACTTTTTTCTACTTAACTCCACGATAGAACTATTTATTCCAAACGCACCCAGAGCAATCTCCTCTGCTCCCTCTGCACCCACAAAAACTCACGTTGTGTGAACAGCCAGGAAGGGAACACTGTGAGCGCTGTCCCGCCTGTTAGATGCCTACTGTGTGCCGAGACCTGTGACCCAAGGGGAACCCTGGGTCTGGTGTGACCAAGGCCTAGGCGAGCTGTGGGTCAGGTGTCTGTAGGGTCTTACCGAGTCCCACTGCCTGGGCACACTGTGGCTGTGAGGTCCCCTCAGCTGACCCTGAGATCATTCCCCAAGGCGTCCGCAGTGGCCTGCCCAGGAGCCAGGCCTTCTCTTTCTCTTAGAAGCGCACCTGTCACAGCTACAGTGAGTGTCACGGCGAGCGTGTCCCCAGCACTCGTCCTATGCATGCACACACTCCGGGGGTCGGTTGCGGCCACAATTAACCGGTTGGCCAGCATGAGGGGGGCTCCTGGGGCTGCTCAGACAGCTGCCGTGGCAGTGGGAAGGATTCTAATGGCAAGGGCAGGTGTGTGTCCCTCGGGCCAGGGAGCCGGGGAGAGGGGCCCACCAGGAGTTTCCCAGGGGTGGCGAGGAGTAAGACAGCAATCACAAGAGTCCTCAGAACACAGCTGGACGGACCAACGGCCAGACCCGGCCCGGTCTCCCCGCTTCGCTCCAGAGACGAGGCCCCCCGGATCCCTGATTCCTGCAGCCCCCGGAGGCTCCACGAGGCAGCGCGTGGCTGACAGTCTCCTGCATCAGCACAACCACGCGGGAGACCTTAAATCAGCAGAATTGCAGCGCTTGGCTCCGGCAGCCTCCGCAGTCGCCTCATTCAGCTCCTCGAGTGGATCTCTTGTGCCTGGTGAGATCTTTATCATTCGTCACAGGCGAGATGCAGGGTGAGCCTGCGACACCTCGTCAGTCCTGGCGGCTTAAAGATAGCAGCAGCCAGGGAAAGCCCGGCCCGGGCCCTGTCCCGGAGCCCGGCTGAGGACACCAGCTGCTCCACCCGCCTGTCCTGCGTGGTGTCACTTCTTGTCCCGCTCATCTTGAGAGGGTGACACCATTTGGGGCCAGCAGAGACTCGGGAGAGTCCATGACTGGCTCATCACAGCACATCCCGTCTGGCCAAATCCCCGCCAGAGGGCTTCTGACATCGTCACATTACCAGTCACAGTGGCGCAGGTTGAGCGGCTCTGATGCAAAGTGCTGGTCCAGAATGCTGTGGTGTCCATGCTGTTTTGGGCACCGATGCGATTCCACAAGTGGGAAATTCCCCGAGCTCTCACATGAATTCTGTTTTTAGACCTGAGTTCCTTCCCCCAAGAGGTCCCATGATCTATATGCAAAAACTCCGGAACCCAAGACATCCCTGGTCTCAACGTTCAAACAAAGGCCCCTCCGCTGATGTCAGTCATGATAAACACGCACATCAAGGCAAGTGTGCTGAGTGCGACTTGAACCGCGCACATAAAATGTCTTTTATGTCCTGAGCATCATACTATGATTTTAAAGCCTTCTCCCACGCACTGAGCAGACCCCTCTTCTAGGTGTTTTACCAGCCCTTGGTCCTCAAATGCTCCATCAAATGGGACTGATTATGCTCACTTTAAAGGCAGGGAGATATTGTTCAAGGATGTCCCAGCTATCGAGTGGTGGTCAGGATGGGAACTCAGCCCACCGCCATCCCAAGCCCCTGCTTCCCCACCCCCCACGTCTTCGTGATCCCGGTGCAAAGCGCTGATTTGCCAAAGGGCATTCGCACACCTCAGCTCTGGCTCCTTCCACACAGGCCATCACGGGACTTCAGGGGTCCCCAACGGGCGCTGCAGACAGAAAACCCCAGGACCGCAGGGAGGGGTGTCCCAGCCGGGCCTTGCAGCATGCGATGGCTTCCTTCAGGAGGCAGGAGAGGGGACACTTGCCGTCACGGCTGAGGGGCCAACTGAGTCAAGCAGAGCTCGGAGAAGGGAGTCTGAGAAGCTGCTGTGAAAAGCTGGGAGCGATGGTGGTGCGCACCTGTGACCCCAGCACTCAGGAGACTGAGGCAGGAGGATCTCAAGTTTGAGGCTAGTCTGGGGTCTGTCTCAAAATAAAAGCTAGCTGAATGGAAATAAAGGAGTGCATACATAAACAGAATGTGGCGGAAAGCTAGGCAGAGACTGACAGCAGAATCAGAGGAGGCTGGGCTGCACTTGCTAAGCACCAGGCAGCTTCAGAAAATGAGATAAGACTGTGTTAATAGTGCGGTGAAAGAAAGGACCCACCTCTCCTTTCTGGTTTTTTTTTTTTTTTTTGTCAAGGTTGAAAATGTGTAGCCACAGTGGAATATTATTTAGCAATAAAAAAGGATGAATTCCTGACCCATGATCCACCCTGGATGAACCTTGAAAACACAAGGGTATGTGAGAGAAGCGGGTCACAGAGGGCCACACAACGGTCCAATGCCACAGACCAAATGTCCCAGAGGCCACTCAGTGCAGGAAAAGAGGACCTTAGCTGTTGCCTGGAGTTGCCAAGGGGTTAGGGGTGGAGGGTGGCAGTGACTGCTGGGGTTCCTTTTTGGGGGGATGGAAGTGCTCTGGAACTAGACCACACACAACTTTGAGAATATATTTGAAGATTCCCCCAAACTGGATGCTTTATTTAAAGAGGCAAAATTGCCCCGGTGTGGTGCACATGTCTGCAATCCAGACCACTTGGAAGGCTGAGGCAGGAGGATCACCAGTTCAAGGTCAGCTGGGCAATTTTGCAGAACCCTGTCTCAAAAAACAAAATAAGTAGGACTGGGTATGCAGCACCTGCCCAGCGGGGCAGGGCCCTGAGCTCTGTCCCCAGTACCAGACACGCACACGTGAAAAGCAAACTCACAGCGTGTGAATTATACACCTCAACACAGCTGCTTAGAGACGGCACAAACAACAGTTCAAAAGATGGAAGTCGCTTCTGGTCCCGCGCCCCAGTGCCGGCTGCCTTCCTCAGCGCGCTTCCGGTTCCACCTGGGTGTCAGAACCCTGGGCGATTCTTTCTGTAAATGGACACTTTATCCAAACACCGCCAGCCTCCTAGGAGGTCCACAGGGGTCCCTTTCACATCTGCATTTCAGGAAGGTGACTGCGTTCAGCAACCAAGGAGCCACCTGCCACCTGCCGGGAAGAGTTCTAGGCAGCAGAGCCTCTGTGTTTTTTGTTTTTTTCCTGGTCAGGGAGAAAGGAAACACGTAAAGCAATAAATGAACAGGACAATTTCAGACAGTGAGAGGAGCGAAGCACAGGAAATGAGACAGTGACAGCACAGAGGCAGGACACCCAGGCAACTTCAGAAACAGCAGCCAGGGATGGAGGTGACCTTTAAGATCACACTTTGCTGAGCTATGTAAATATCCTAGGGAAGGTGGTGTAGGGAGAGGAGGCAGGAAGTGCAAAGGTCCTGGGGCAGCAGCACACTTGGCCTGTTTTAGGACCAGTAAAAGTCTGGGTGACCAGGAAAAGAGAAGGTTTAAGGAAGGAGCGATGAGGCTAAAGCACCATGTGGGGTGTAAGGGGGGGGGGACCAAAACACTCAGGGCTGCCGTGAAGGGCACAGCGACCAGGAGCTGTTGAGAGTCCCCAGTTGACACCATCCTGTCCCAGCACAGCGCCGAAGTCACCTTCTGGCCTGTGCTCGGAAAGAATCCAGGGTCCGGATGTGGGTCAGAGCCAGCAGCCCAGCCCGGCCTGGTGCTCCAGGCCCAGTGGAAGCCAGGTGATTCCCAGCACTGCCACCGGAGGCCACACCCAGAGAGCCCGGGCGTGCGCGCGTGGGCCGAGCAACAAGTGCCAGCCTGACGGTGACTGTGACTGCGACCGCCCTTCCCGCCCACGCGCAGAGCCCGGCAGCTCGGCCCTGCCTCCAGGCCTGGGCCCTCGGTTAATTCTTTGGGTTAATTACTTAACGGCTGTCTTCTCTGCATGGCGAGGCCCAGGAAAGGAGGAGGAAGAATCCAAGGCTTTAGTCTGGAATCTGACGCTGTGGACAGAAATCCAAGGCACAGCGCGTGTAATTTAAAATTCTCTAACAGCCACTTCCAAGACAGTAAAAAGAGGACGCGGGTGTAGGGCGGCGATACAGCACTTGCCTAGCTCCTGAGTTCTGTCCCCAGCAAGAAAGAAGAAAATGAAAGGAGCCAGCTGAAGGAGCACAAGCCCATAATCCCAGCACTCTGGGAGGCTGAGGCAGGAAGATCACAAATTCAAGCCCAGCACTGGTAATTTAGTAATTTAGCAAACAATATATATATTGTTTGCTAAATATATAGCAATATATTTTCTATATATATATATATATATATATATATATGCTATGTATATATGCTATATATATATGCTATATATATATGCTATATATATATGCTATGTATATAGACTGGCAGTGTACCTCAGTGCAAAGGTCCTGGGGTCAGTCCTCAGTGTGAAAAACAAAAACGAACAAAACATTAATTTTAATGAGATATTTTATTTAAATGTGTATTATATGTGATCACCCCAATCATTTATAATCTTTCTGTTCTCCCACCATGTCTTCAAAATTCAGTGTGTATTTTATGGTGCAGCACATCTCAATTTGGATGCTAAATCTGCACTGGAAAAGCTTGCTCTTATTTAGATGTTATAAAACTTAAGGGGAAGATAAAGTCACTCACCCAAGTTGTTCCAAAAGTACATCAAAGACTTCCGGTAGTCAGATAAGCTGGTTTTTTTGAGAGTGTCTCACTATGTATTCCAGGCTGCCCTTGAACTCAATATACAGCCCAGAGTGGCTTTGAATTTATGGAGACCCTCCTACCTCAGCCTCCTGGGTCTAGCATTATAGGTGTGTGCTGCCACCCTGGTTCTTAACTTTGGATTTTAAAGGAACAGTAAATAAAGTTTAAACCATAATGCAACATACTGCAGTGTCACTGTGGCTAGTGGCGACCACCCTGGGGAGAAAGAGCTCATGAGCCCACGTGTGCATAAACCCTAGTGTATGACTCGCGGCTCACGGTGGTTTTTAATCCCACAAATCCTTTGACGCTCTTCCCTGCAGAGGTAGAGCCCCGCTCCTTTCCCCTGGAGTGTGGGCCAGGCCTGTGACTCACTCCCAAGCAAAGGGAGGTGCTGTACTCAGTGACACCGGCTCCCTGGCTGGGTCATCCGGTGCACGGTGCGTGGTGGCTTTGGCTCGCTCAGCCTTGGCTTGCTCATCCTGGGACTCTGCCACCCCACGGGAGGAGGAACTGAGTCCTCCAGCCAACAGGAAGAGAGGGGATCAGCACGCAGCTTCCGGGATCACCCTGCCCCTCCCCATTCCTGCCCGCAGACAGCGGGAGAGGCCCGGGAAGTTTGCTGCTGCCTCCAGCCTCCTCGTTTTTTAGGAGAGTTGTGATATAGCAATAGATGACTTAGGATATAGCCTTCTGAGCCATCATCCATAAAATAAAAGTAATAAGCCTTCCTGAAAAGGCATGCACCTGTGATCCCTACCCTCCGGGAGGCTGAGGCAGGAGGATTGCAAGGTCCAGGCCAGTCTGGGCAACTTAAGCACACCCTGTCTTAGAATAAAAAAGGCCGGGATGGGGCTTAGTCCCCAGTACTGAAGAAAAAGAAAGAAAGAAAGAAAGAAAGAAAGAAAGAAAGAAAGAAAGAAAGAAAGAAAGAAAGAAAGAAAGAGAAAGAAAGAAAGAAAGAAAAGAAAAGAAAGAAAGCAGTCTTCCCCACCCTCTGCCACCTCTCCTCCCCTGCCTTCCTCACCTTTCTCTCTCTAGTGTTGACTCCTGATAAACATCGTGGGCCTCAAAGCCTGTCTTGGCTTCTGCTCCCAAAATGCTGTCCTGAAACACCAACCAACGGGAAGGAGGACCAAACCTGGAGTCTCCACCCTGCCCTGTGGACGTTCTGGAAACTTCTACGGGGTGGGGGGGGATGCTGAGCTGCAACCCTGGCCTCCACCCACAGATGCCGGTGACTCCTGGCCCCGCCCTGCCCCACCCCGCTGGGTGTGGGGACTCAAGAAACCACTGTCCATCACATTTACCAGGTGACTGACTGGGGGTGACTGACTGGGGGGTCCCTTCAGGCTGGGTGGAGCCAGGTCTGTCTGAGGGGAAAAAGACTTCTGGATCTGCCATGCCTCAGTGGTCCTGTTGCTCCCTTAGAGATAGAGACAAACTGGGCTTCTAGAATGTTCTGCCAACAAACCAGCCACTTGCAAGCTTGACCCATGTTGCGCCCCCTCCAATGGCTGACCTCGGGCCCTGGTTTCCATTGCTTAGGTTTCCAAGGAAGAGCTCATGGCTTCTACCCTGCTTTCTGCCTTTTCTCTCTGTGCGTCTTTTAGCCCTGTCCAAGCTCCTGACTCATCCAGATTCACTTCTTTTTCTTGTTTGTTTTTTAGGGTCTCACTGTATAGTTGGGGCTGGCCTTGAACTCACTGTGTAGCTCAGACCAGCCTCCAACTCACGGAGCTCCTCCTGCCTCAGCCTCCCCAATTCTGGGATCACAGGCATGCACCACCATGCCCAGCTAGAAAAGTCTTTTTCAATTTAACTATGCTTTAAATAGGATTAGTGCAATGAAGGCAACGTTCTGCGGGTACAAAATAGAAGACTCTAACTGTAGTGATGGGGTGTCCTCTGCAAAGATGTCAGGAAGATCAGGATACTGGGTCCATTTTAAACACCAGTGAGATGAAGGCAGTGGAGTTGAATTTTTTAAAAAAAGTGATTTCTTGCCTGTGGCATTTTTAGCTAGTGCATAACATCCCTGTAATATTTCTCCTTCCTTTTTTGTTAATGGCTTGGGGGTTTGAACACTGTTTTGCTCAGCCACACGGGGAAATGTTTAATGAATCCTTGTGAATATTCATTAAGTGCTGTTAATATTTTCTGGTGGGGGAGGCCCCGCTGCCCATCCAGCCGGCCCCACCGGCCCCACCGCGCTGGCAGAGGGGGAAGCAGCCCACTGCTTGATTTGTGCTATTTGTTTTCCATTTCAATTGCCCTATTTTCCGGAACCTCGGGAGGCTGGCTGGTCCCTCCGTGGGGGCCAGGGGCATTGGCGAGCCTGTTTTCCTGCTTCCACTCCTTTTGTTCAGAAAGGAGTTTAGAGATCCTGGTGGGGAGGGAAAGACTCCGCCCAGCAACCACCGGGTGGAAACCCCGGAGCGTGCATGACCTCGAAGGCAGCTTAGTGGTGCCTCGCAGGTAGGAGGCTCCAGGTTCAATTCCCAGCAATGCAAAGGAAAACAAAAACGAAAACCAAACAAACAAAGATACCATGCAGTGATACCCACAGCAGCACAGCTTGTAATAGCAACCAAACACGCCCAAACGCCCATCGACATGAGAACAGGCTGGTGTAGAATTTTCACACTGAGGGATTACTACTGTGCACCCCTAAAAATGACCAGCAGACCCGTGCGATTAAAACGGAAAATTTATAGCAGGTGCTGTAACTCATACGCTTTTAAAGACTTGATGCCTTATTCTCAGCACTCGGGAAGCCGAGGCAGAAAGATCGTAAGTTTGAGGCAAGCCTGGGTGATATAGTGAGACCCTATTCCAAAAGAAAAGTGAAAAAAATATGTATAATACAGTGATTTTTAATATGGTCACACAGTTGTGCAACCGTCTCTGGTGTCTAATTCTAAAGTTTTGTTTTTATTTTGAAAAAATTCTATTCTGATTTCTCTGAGCTTATCGAAGAGAAAGGTTTGTGCTAGGACTGTTCAGATGATTAAGTTCAGATGTCTTGTAAACTGAGTAACTGATTTGAAGATAACAATACCCAATGTATATACCATTGCTGCCCCCTAATTACCATGTTTTGAAATTTCTTTCTTTTTAAGATAATTTTTAAACAATTAGCCAGGGACTTAGCTCAGTGACATAAGCACCTGCCTGGCAAGTGTGAGGTTATGAGTTTGATCTCCAGTAAAATAATAATAACAATAATAATAATAATATTCTAGAATATTTCATCACCCCAAAAGGAAATTCTGTACCCACTGGGGGGTCTCTCCAGCCCCAGACAGCCCCTAATCTTTCTGTCTCTTTTGGACATTTACCTACTGTGGTAATCATATAAGTGAAATCATACAATGGTCTCCTGTGTCTGGCTTCTTTTGCTTAGCCTAATCTAAAAATTCATTCATGTTGTAGCATGTTATCAATGCTGTGTTTGTTTTTTGTGACCAAGTAATATTCCACTGTATGGATATACCACAGTCTGTTTATCCACTCATCCTGCACAGTTAAAGTATAAAGAAAGCCATGGGATGGAAATATACGGGGAGAGGAGAACAATAGGAACAGATGTGAATATAGAGGCTTCGATTAGGGGGTGCTGTCTTGGGACAGGGTCCTTCATCCTTGTCCAGCCTCAGATAAACACAGCCCCGGCAGCATCGTGGCTGCAACCTGAAAGACCCTGGGCCCAAACCTCCCAGATAAGCGCTCCTGGGTTTCCGATTCTTGGAAGCTGCTTGAGAAACATTTGCTGTGAGACGCCGCTAAGTTTCATGATAATCTGTTACATAGCAACAGACATCTTAAATGAGAAAGGATTTATTATCTCACAGAGCAAATTTCTCCAGGGAGGCTATTCCCAGGTGCTTAATTCAGCGACACCTTGATGTCGTCAAGGCCCTACCGTCTTTTGGTCTCCTTCCTTGGCCTACTGCAGTGCACGGGCTTTTGTGTCCATGCTTCGCTCTTCATGATCCCAAGGTGGCTGTCATAGCTCCAGCCGCAGCTGCATTGAGAGGACTAGAAAAAATACCTCTCCCAGCAGCTCCCCCAGTGGGCTTCCCTGTGGAGGACCACTGAGGGCTCTCCTTGAAGGAAAAGCAGTACCTCCATTTTGGCTAAACCGGGCCCTGTGCCGAGTATTGATGTGTGCAGAGCGTGACTGGCACTTTTCCTCATCCCCTCAATGCGCTTCAAGCACGCACCTCAGATTAACCGAGGTGCCAGGTGCAGCCTCTGAAGCAAGGCCACAGGTCAGGGTTGCCCCGTCCCACGGCTCCAAGAAGCGTGCGTGCACCGTCAGCTGGGACGGGCCTCACGATGAGAGGCTACGACTCCCCCCGACCGCAGAACATCACTACGCCCGGGAACTGTGCCGTGCAGGTCACTGTGTCTGCATGCTCTCTCTGCAGGCTGCAGAGGTGACCCCAGGCCGCCCACCTGGCGCAGCCCACAGCACTCACGGCACTTCCTGTCACTCTGTCGCTCTTCCTCCAGAGGGATCCCCGAGCCACTCCCCTCTTCATGAATTAATCAAACCTGGGTTTGGCTATGAGTCGAGGCCTTTGTCCTGGTTATCTTTTCTTTTTCTTTTTGTTTTTTTTTTGGTCTTTTTGAGATAGGGTCTCACTATGCAGTGCAGGCTGGCCTTGAGGTCACTTTGTAACCCAGACCGGTCTCAAGCTCTCAACAATCCTCCTGCCTCAGCTTCCCAAGTGCTGGGATCACAGGTGTACACCACCACGCCTGGTTTGGTTGTCCATTTTACTAGCTGGGTTTAGGACCCCCTTGGCTCCCCACAACTATAAATATACCTTAGGGTTTTTATTTGCACCTCGGGTTGCACTGGAAGTGGAAGATTGGAATTAACTGACTAGAATTCCAATGGCTTTTCCATAGGATTACAATAGAAACTTCCCAGACCTGCTCAGGACCAGGCAGGGCTTTGAGTTCGCCCCCTTATGTCTCATTAGTGCAGGTGCATTTCAAACACCCGCCTGACCCAGCTGCTCCGAGGGGCACTTGGTCCCTCCCACTGTCCCTGGGTGGGCCGTGCAGCTTTGGCTATGGGCAAGGAGAACACGTGATAACCCGGCACGCGATGCCATAGAGGGCAGGGCTGGGCTGTAGATGTGGTAAGTGCTGCTGCTGGGATGGATGGTGTCACCCCGGGGGTTCGGCATGATGGTTGTTGACATTCACTGAGCACTTGCTATGTGCTAGGTGCTTTCAATAAACTATCTCATTTAAACTTCACAGTAATCTTTTAAGGCAGGGCTTTTGCAGCCTATTTTATATCCCAAGGAACAGAGGAAGGGGCAGGGCTAACTTTCCAGCCAGGCAGTCTCACCCCAGTTTGTCACCCAGCCATTGCACTCTCCCTATGAAGAGCCCCACCCCTGCCAAAAAGATCTGGTACATATCTATAATCCTAGGTACTTGGGAGGCTGAGGCAGGAGGATCACCTATTTGATTCCAGCCTGGGCAGTTTTGCAAGATCTTGTCTCACATAAAAAATAAAAAGAGTTGGAGATTTAGTTCAGTTGGGTTTGCTCTCCAGTGCCCCACACAAGAAGAATCATATGGGTCCGGTTGGAATCCCCAGTTCTACCGCTTAGCTCTATGACCTCATTCAAATTAACTTAGTAACCCCGAGCCTTATCTCCCCAGCTCTCAACCCGGAAATAATTAACTCCTAGCTCAAAAACATTTCTTCTTGTTGTTTTTGCTTTTGTGAGATTTCAATGAAAAAATAAATCTTTAAAGCTAGGATATCGTGTCTTCGACACTAGCAGCCTCTTAATTAATAATCACGGGATTCCCGGCACCATTGACATTTATGTCTGATTTTTGTCTTTACAGAAATCATAAATCTGGTTCTGATTATCACTTCATGCACGGATTCTTCCCAAGGATTCACAGCCTCATTCTTTTATCTCTTCTGTAAAATATGATCCAATTTACAAAACTTTGAGTTACAGCTGGGCGTGAAGCCCAGCTGGTGTGTAAGAATGTGCTTGGAGCTCTCCGCGCTGCGGAGCTGGGGTCTCCGGGGGCCAGGCGAGGCCCAGGGCCTTTGGTTCTCCCAAACAATAGAGGATCTGGTTGTGAAATGCGTAGCAGCAGATCGTGTACCCACTAGAACAGTCCAGATTCTCCTGTTTGACGCTGAGCCCCAGCATCTAACTCCCTTGGGGAGGCCAAGAGAGTAAGAAGCCGACCGCTTTGATGGCTCCCGGCTGCGAGGATTTCTCAGTCTGCTTTTCTGAAATTCCGCAAAGGGACGGAGCTTTGGGAGATGCCCTGACACTCAGCTTCCTCATCTGCAAAATGGGATGAGAAACTACACCCAAGCCAGGAATTCCCCCTTCTAGAATCATCCGGAATGAATTAAAGACATCATATGACAGTGACCCATGCGTCCCCCTGTGCATAGCAGCACAATTCATAATAGCCAAATGCTGGAAGTGGCCTATTTGTCCATCTGCAGAGGAATGGATGACATCCTGTGGAGTACTACTCTGCCATAAAAAAGGTAAACTTGAGTCATGTGTAGGAAAATGGATGCACCAGGAGACCCTAACGTTCAGTGAAATAGATCAGACACACAAGCTTAAATACTGCACAGTTTCTCTGACATGGGAATCCCAAAGTGCACGTAAGTTAAAGAGCAGAATAAAAGACAGATGATAGAAAACAGGGAGACAGATCTTTTGCGAAAAGGTAGGGGACCAAGAGACGGGAGGAGGGAGGGAGCGGGGATGAGAAGGAGGGAGGATGTGCTGTGTACCGGCTCCATCGGGGAAGCAGTCACCGTGTACTGATAACAGCTGTAGCAAGAATGATGTTTGTAGGGAGCAATAGCTTCGGCCTGGGGAGACACGGAAGCCCGGCACGGGGGTGAGTGTATCTGGCTCGGTAAAGGCTCGCAGCCTCTGAGCTGATTCATTAGATCGCGTCATGCAGCTGGAACTCTGAGCCACTGCCACGAGCCACAGGAACGCAGGACACGGGGTCACCGCCCAGCTGGGGGAGAGTCTCCTTCCCACGGCAGTGTTTCTTGAGGTTCCGTTTCATTTCCCCGAACACGCTGGACCAATTCACACAATGTCACTCGCAAGTCCAAAATCCTGAGACGGGACCTAGAATATGAGGAAAAGAAAGCGATCAAAGCAGAGCAGATTCCAAGAGCGCGGGAAGCACACAGCCACATCAAAACTGGCGCCATGAGTTCACGGCAGTATCACTCATCACAGACAAAAGGACAAGTGTCCCCTGATGGAGGCACAGACAGACAGAATGCGATTCACAGCCGCACAAGGGAATATTACTTGGCTGCAAAGCAGTACAGTACTGGCACGTGTTACCACGGGGGTGAACCATGTAAATATCATACCAAGTAAAAGGAGCGTGTTATAAAAGACTGTGCGGGTGGATTCCATACTTTTATGTTAAAGTACACACACACACACACACACACACACGCACACGCACACACGCACACACGCACACACGCACACACGCACACACATGCACACGCACACAGCAGCAGTCTGACAGCGCAAGTATCAAAGCACTGAGCTACCTCCCAGCCCTTTTTAATATTTTTGCCTTGAGACAGGGTCTTGCTAAGTCACTACGTTACCCACGTTGGATTGAACTTGTGACCCTCCTGCCTCAGCCTCCTGAGTGCAGGGATTACGGGCCTGTACTGATGCCCCTGGCTCATCTTGTAGCCTCCCGGGGTGGGGAGTCTTCGGGGATTCATTTCCGAGACCGCACGTCTTTAGGGTTCCCCAGGAAGATTGTGCTCAGCACAGCCGACTCCATCTGTGTCCCCAGAATGAATCAATTCTACCCCCTCCTGCAGAAGGCGCTGGGAGAACAGCGGGGTCTATGCCAGCTTCCCTGGCCCAGCTTCGCCCCATGGGTGGGCGCTGACCAAGTGGAAGGACTCACGGGGGACCCTGGGAGTGGGGCCGCGTGCGGGATGGGGGGCAGGGAGACTGCAGGCGGCTCCCTGGGACCTCAGCGCTCAAAGGCCAGGCGTCTGCCGACCCCCCGCTGCTGCCTTCCTGCTTGAACAAGCGTGCTAATCTGCGTGCATCCCCAGAGGCGGCCCGTGGTCCAGCTCTAATCGGGTCAGGCCTCTCATTTAGCTGGTGTAATGCACCGTCCTTCCTAGAGGGACACCGCGTCCACGTCCACCCTCAGCGACTGAGGGGAGCTGCTCTTCCCCTCCTCCCTCTGCTCCCAGCCCTCCCACCTCCCACCTCCCACCCGGGCTCTCACTGCCCCCTTAGATCCTGAGCTGGAGCCCCCGGGCCTGAGGTGCAACCAACCCCGGCTTAAAGTACTTGGTGGTCCAGCCGGGCGTGATGGTGTGTGCCCTAATCCCAGCACTCAGAAGGCTGAGGCAGGAAGATCACCGAGAGTGGAAGGTCAGCTTGGGTTACATAGTAGGTCCAAGGTCAGCCTGAGCTACACAGAAAGATTTTGTCATAAACATGCAAACACCCCTGGTGTTCCAGGCCGGCTCTGAGCCGTGCCCACCATGCAGGTCACCTCAAATGAGACCGAACTGGTGCCTGCCTTGTGGGATGGGGTGCTGGTCACAGCGAAGGCCCTGAGGAGTGGCTACCCTGCCCGGCGTCCTGTACACCCCAGCTGGCGGCGATGGCAAAACCTTGGCCAGTTCCGTGTTCCAGTGTGCCCTCGCCTCTTGCTGGCTCTCTGGGCCAGGAAGTTTCTGCGTGTTCTTCAAGCTCAACTTACAAATCAGCTTCTCCCAAAGCCTGGCCGTTTGGCCCCCACCCTGCGCCCCCCACGTTGTCCTGGAATTGGGTGTTGCAGGGCCCATCTCTGGCCCTGGCCCTGAGTTCTGAGGGACGTGACGAGCTACTCCTGGCCCAACCGATGGACATCTGCACTCAGCCGCAGCCTCTGTGTGGGTGGGAAGAGGGACCGGAAGCCCGGGGAGAGGGAGCCAGCTGGGCTGTAATCTGCAGACCGAGAGACTGCGTGTGTGTGCCTGGGGAGGCGGGCGGGCGTGGTCATCACAGAGCGCCAAAAACTCAGTAGCTAGGAGAAGGCCACACCCAAATTCTTGTCGTCATCATTCAAAGCAGCAATGATACAGACCAAGTGTCCCAGCCGGGCATGTTGGTACACACCTGGAATCCCAGCACTCGGGAGGCTGAGGCAGGAGGGTCACTGAGAGTACGAGGCCAGCCTGGGCTACATAGTTAGTTCAAGCCCAGCCTGAACTGCATAGCAAGACCTTGTCTCAAACAAAGCAAAACAACACAAACAAAGCCCCCCAAAAACAAACAGACCAAGTATGCTATTCTGGTTACTCAGCTCTGCGGCCCAGTCAGCTGGCTGCGAAGTGTCCCTGTCCCTACCTGCAGAATGACAAACCCTGGGCACCTCCTGGGCTCCTGGGAAGAGTCAGCGGATGGAGTTGCCCACGACGCAGAAGTGCAGACAGCAACATGCAAGCCCAAGAGGAAAAGGATGTGGGGAGCTTACTGATTTTTGGCTTATTTCTTCTTTTAAATCAGTTTGTCAAGGTATGATTGGATTAGAAAAAGCTGTACATCATTGGGCGCGGTGGTCCATGCCTCTAACCCCACCAGTCTGGGAGGCTGAGGCAGGAGGGCTGCACGTGTGAGCTCAGTGTAAGCAGCTTAGCCACATAACCAGACCCCATCCCAAAACAAAACTTAACACAGGCCTTGCATGTAGCCAGTGTGAAGGCGCTGGGTTCGGTCTCCAGCGCCCATTCCAAAACAGAGGCAAAAAAGCTACACTTATTTCGTTCCCAGCTAGGGGAGTCGGGGGTAAGTGTATCCCCCATGGAGCTGTTCCACAGAGTGGATGCCACAGTGCTGCCCTGCGTGGCAGCTCCCTCGTCTTTGTTTGTGGTCTTAATCTGGGAGATGGATGGGGCGAGGGCCTTTTTTTTCCTGTTGAGATGTCCAGAAAGGTCTCCGTGTCCACCAAGGAGAGCAATGCAAGGGAGATGCTTTAAGTCGTAGTAGCCGATAGATATCTGGCTAGGAATCCAAGAAGAATTAATTGATAACAAGGGTCATTAATCCCCAGAGCAGGATGCCACCAGCACAGATAATAGAATTCAATTCCTGGAGGGTTTCTTGTCTATTAAAGTGTACCAATTCCAACAAGACCGTGTTTAACTGTTACAGCTCCTGGGACGCCTTCTCCGCCGCCCCTCTGGTATGGCACTCTCTCATCTTCTTGCCTCTAGGGACACTTGGCCCTGGGTGACACTGTGTGTATGTGAGTGAGTGTAGAAGGGACAGATGTGTGAGTAGAAAGAACAAAGAGACAGAGACAGAACCCAACCAGCTCTGCCTGTATTAAAGTGCCCTTATGGGGGCATGGTGGTGTGCACCTCTAAACCTAATACTCAGGAGGCTGAGGCAGGAGGAATGCCATGAGTTGGAGGCCAGCTTCGGCTAGATAGTAAGTCCAAGGCCTGCCTGAACTACCCATTAAGATACTGTCTCAATAATACCTTCATAAAGTATTTCTTAATACCATTCCTCTTACCATTAAAAAAGTTTTCAAGCTGGGTGTGGATATATATATGCCTGTAATGCTAGCACTGGGGAGGCTGAGGCAGGAGGCTTGGGACCAGTTCCACACAGCCCAGAATACACAGTGAGTTCAAGGCCAGTCTGAACTACAATAGCAAGACCCTGTCTCAGAACAACAAAAAAACATTTTTAAGTGTCACAAGAGGCCATCATGTTCATTTCAGAAAAAAATCAGAAAAATCCTGATGAGCCATAAGAAACTAAAACACAAAAACCCAAATCATCCCTAACCCCTCTCCCCAGGTAGGGCTTGCTTTCCGTGGTTCTCTTTTGTTTGTTTTTAAGATTCAGCCAAGTATCACGTCAGTGCAAGCAAATTACCCGCCAAGATGTGGCGTACAACAGAGAATGCGTCTTTTTCCTCTCCGTAGATGTGACCACTGCCACTCTGTAGACTTTATTGTGCCTTTTGTCAATGCACTTGTGTCCCCTGATACATATACAGTAGTTTAAAGGTAGACAAGGTCGTGCGTGCAGTGTGTGCGTTTCCGTGGTTTGCTGTGTTTTGTCTAATCGTACATCTTGGAGCGCTTTTGTACCCACTCGCTTTGATCTCCATATTCCCTCTGATGCCTGGATAACATCCCTGTATCAATAAACTTCCATGGGGACACCTGTTCCCCTACTCACGGGCAGTGAAGTCCTTTCCAGTTTATCACGAACACAAAACAGACCTCCCGGCTGGGTGTGGTGGTGCACGCCTGTAACCCCAGCATCAGGAGGCCGAGACGGGAGGGTCACCGAGAGTCCAAGGCCAGCCTGTTCCCTGGGCTACACAGGGAACTCAGGGCCATCCTGAGCTACGTAGCAGGAGCCTGTCTCAAAACAAACAACAACCAAAAACCCCAGGCATCCTTGCCTGCTTGTGCAAGTGCCTTTGGGGGATGAAGTCATGGAATCCTGCTCACTGTCACCCACCATGTACATTGTGATAGAATTGTCAAATTCCTCTTCAGAAAGGTCGCACCAGATTATCGTTCCACCAGCACCCGAGAGGGCCCGACCCCCCACGCTCCTGGGAGCACAGATTACCACTCTAGAATTGCATGTGCGCGGCCAATGTCATGGGTAAGCCCGGCACATCATCTTCCTCCACGCTGCCCGAGCTACTGTGGAGCTGGGTGTCTTGTGCGTCGATGGCCGTGGTCCCTCTTTCTCTGCTACGTGTGTGCACACAGCCTGTTAAAACGCCTCCCACCGCCCCGCCGCCTGCTTTTCGAGAACGCTTTCCTGCATCAGCACACACTCTTTAGCATCATCCTTCACGGCCCCCTGATATGACAGTGACACAAACTTTCCAATCAGCTCCCCACTGCTGGGTCTTGAAGTCTCGCTCATCTTTTGCTGCTTTTGCCAAAGCTGTGATGAATCATGTTAGAGTCGAGGATGCCTCGAAGGCTCTCTTACGCCCTTGGGATGAATCCCTAGGGGTGGAAGCGCTGACCAAGGACGCACATAGTGTAAGTCAAGGCCACTGATGGCCAGGGTGTGCGCCAGAGCAGCTGGCCAGCAGCTCTGAGGGCCCATAGCCAGGTTGTGCCAAATGTCCAGGACATTTGACCCCTCAGGCAGCCATAGATACGCATCTCTGTGATTCCTGGTCCTTGAACCGAGTCCTAGACCACCCACCCTCTAACGGTGAGCAGGAATCTTGAAGGATAATGTGACCTCACCCGTTTGGCCTCACCTGCCGATGTGAAAATATAACCTCTCCCTTCAGTGTAGCACCTCTGGCCTCCCCAAAGGGCCTGGTGGTCACAAAGGTCTGGCCACTGATACGCCTCTCTCCGGCCCAGACTTCTCTACCAGGTGGGCGCTGGCTGGTAAACAGAGCATCTGTAATGGGTTCTTGTTTATGAATCGATGCTCCTGCCTCTGTGGTGCCAAATCAAGCAGGCGGAAACCGGAAACCACAGCTCCTGCGGCGCCTTGCCCCGTGCAGCCCCAAAGGCCAGCAATGGGGTCGTACTGAGCAGAGCCACGGTGAGATGCAGGCTCCGGGCTCTTAATGGTCTGGACCAGAGGTTTCCGGTTAGCATCTCGGGGTGATGCTTCTCCACCACCTTAAAAAGAATGTAAAACAGTTTTTTTTACAGTTGAGGAAATCACCCCGCCTCCTTCCCTGGCCTCCAGAAGGATTCTTAACCCTAACAGGAGTGAATTCCCCAAGCTCCTAGGAAGGACTCGGCCCCAAAGCCAAGGGTTTGTATGGTGAGATCCGCCAGCCCCTTCCTGCTCCAACCCAAGCAACCAATTAGATGAGCTAATGGGAACCTTTGTTATCATCCAGAAATTATATGGTGCTGTCGAGCTGCCCGTGGTTGAGGATCCTTGATGATAATAATAACTTCTCCTTCCGGGGTCACGTCACCAAATGAAATCACCTCTCTGGACAGCCTTGGTGTCAATGGCCCATTTTGTTTCCAGGTAGAGTGAGGCAGGAGGAGGAGGGAACAAAGACCAGGAACCTGGCCGACTCCCTGTCCTCCGCCCAACAGTTACACCTCAGCGCCAGCAGCTTTCTGGCTCTCTATGTTGCCAGCCTGAAACTCAGGCTCCTGGAGAGTCTCCCCAGTGTTCATTCTGGGGAACCCCAGCCTCCCCAGAGCCTCTGTAGGAAGTTTGGAAAATACTGCATTTCTCATCCCTGCTGACGGCTGCCTCGTCCTTTCCTGTGTAGAGGGTTCCGATGTCTGCCTTACAGACACCATTTTTTTGGTAATTACCCATAAATTCCAGCGCTTGACCCCAGCTTTCACACGCTAGTCCTGAATATTCCCTGGAGGCCTCTGGTGTCCCACAGCTGTTTGCCCAAGGCCGCTTGTCTGGTAGAAGGAAGTCCAGGTCACCCTGGAGGAGGAGCGTGGAGATCCCGACAGGAAGACAGGTGCGGCCCGGTGGCTGTGAACCTGAGGGCGCCCAGCCCCGAGGAGCCCTGGATCCAGGTCAGGTGAGACCAGCTCCTTCAATGGCGGTGAGGTCGGTGTTTTCCAGCGGTTTTCACACTGGCCAGAATTCGTGCCTGGCACCAAGGCTGACAGGAGTGGGACTCTGGGGACGCAGTGTTGGGTTGGACTGGGAAGAGTCCAAAAGGGTCCGGGGGACACGGGGCAATGCTATCTCTGGGGGAGGCGGGCAGGCGAGGATTGAGGCTCTGGGGAACCCTGGGAATTTCCTCGAGACCTGGCTCCTGGGTGCTGTTGGGGGGAAAGGGGCTGAGGGGACCCATGGGTCATCTCCACTCCTGTCCCCTCACCTTCAGCTCTCAATCTGGACAACATGGTGGCGTGGCTGTCTCTCTCCACAGTCACCTACGGACACTCACAGGCTCTGACAGACCCAGCTGAGTCTTCAGCTGGAAGGAAGTGAGTGGGGAAAGAAGGGATCAACAGAGAGACGAAGGGAGCTGGTCCAAAGATGGTGGCCACAGCGTCCCCAGAACTTTCCACAGGATCCATTTAAGCATGTTTTGTTTGACTGGGAGGGCTAGATGGATTCAGCACTACCGTGGGCTGGTTCCACGCTAAAGCACATTTCTCTCTCTCTCTCTCTCTCTCTCTCTCTCTCATGGGGGTTAAACCCAGGGCAATCGTACTGAGCTACGTCCCCAACCCTTTTATTAATGTTTATTTTGAGACAAGGTCTTCCTAAGTTTGCTAAGTTACCTGGGCTGAGCTCTAACTTGAGAACCTCCTCTCTCGGGCTAAGCACATTTTCTGTTTCCTCACAAGCAAGGCTAAGCACACTGGACTTCCTCCCAGGATGAAGGCTGCTCATCTGTACTGTAGATATTCGGAAGCCAAGAAAGCCAGAGGCCGAGCAAGTGATCTAAGGACGCACAGTGGACAGGGACAGAGCAGGGGCTTGAACTGGATACTCGGATCCCAGGGTCCCCTCTTTGGTTCCTGCCTAAGGCGTGTAGACAGACAGGCACACTCTTCCCTGCTTCTTTACTCTCTTACTGTGTGCGATGATGCAGGCAGGAAAGGGCGTCGGGCGTTGACGTCAGCATGAGGACCATTATATATATCGAACACTCATACATCAACCACATAGGCAAAGAAAGAACACAGCCACCACCCCAGGGACCCCATTCGTCTCTTCTGGCAGTATCTGGGTAAACCTCATCCCAACCATTACACACTCAAATTTTATTGTCTTGCCACCGGTGTTTACATACCTGAACTATTCTGCTTACTTTGGTCAGTTTGGACCTTTGTGTAAATGGCTCACGTTCAGAAGGTCTTTTTCTTGTGCTTAAAAAAGTTGCTAGACACAGATGTACTCTTGTCTACCCCCGTGGTTCATTTCTTCAACACTATCGTATTCCCTTGTGGGAGCCCAACGCAGCTTACCCTGTTCACTGTTGATGGGTGATTGGGCCACGTCCAGGTTTTGGCACTTGCTTTAGTCCAGTCACATACCTATGACAAAATACCCGAGACTGCATAATATGATAAGCAATGGAAGTTAATTTCTCACCATTCTGGAAACTAGAGAGCCCATGACCAAAGTGCCTGTGGGTTGAGTGTCTGGCATGGACTCAATCTTTGCTTCCAGTATGGTGGCTTGTTGCTTTGTCCTTACCTGGCAGAAAGTGGAGGAACAGAGGCATCTACCGGGCTCCCTCCAGCTCTTTTATAGATGCCAATCCCAGGGTTCGGGACAAAGCCCTCATAGCCTAATTGCCTCCTAAGGGCTCCACCTTTTAACACCATTGTTGGGGATTAAGTTCCAGCTTGTATTCTGGAAGAGACACAAGCATTCAAACCACAGCAGCGCTCATAACAATGATGCATTGTTAGACGTGTCTCTGGGTGCACCTGGGTAAGAATTTCCCGAGGACATAAATTGGAGTGGAACCGCTGGCTCAGACACTGTGTGTCCTCAGCTTTACTAGATAAGCGATTGCACAAGAGCTCCAATCCCTCCAAGTCCTCTCCTGCTATCTTGCTATCCCCTATCTTTTATCTGCCACGATCATCTGCTATCTTCACCCTTCACTAATCTGTTCATACATTCACAAAGGCTCCTCAGCATAGGTGCTGGCTACAGGCAGAGAGGACCTTGCATTTTCAAAGTCAGAATCACCAAGGCAGTGGACTGTGAATCTCCGAATTTCACAGCTTTCTCTAGTGGGTCAGATAATCAGTTTTAAGACCACTGATCTAGAGTCAAGAGTAGAGGGTCCCAGGAAACAGAGTACCTAGCGCTTTGCTGCACCCATTCCTCTTCCTCCTGCAACAGCGTTGGACTACATTTCCCAGCTTCCTTTGCAAGTAGGTACAGTCATGTGACCCATTTCTACCCAATGACTGTGTGTGGAAGCAATGTGGGTTGAGGGGGATTTCCAGCCCTGGCCACAAAAAGCTGCCCAATCTGAATCTAATTGCAGAGCAGGTACAGGCGGAGAAGTGAGCAGAGTAATAAACTGGAGAGAGGTAAAGCTGCTAAATGAATGTGTGGAAGGCTGCCTAACAAGCAAGTGTACCCATTTTGGAGTTCACTTAAGTGAGAAATAAATGTCTGTGGCACTGGGTCACAGATACTAGGAGGATAGTTTGTCGGAACAGCTTGCCCTGCCTTAACTGACACAGCCCCAGGCCCACTCTCTGCAGGGTACCTCCATGGAGTCTGTGTCCTCCAAAAAATGCCCACAAGGACGAAAGCAGGTGCGTCCAAAGGACATCCCACACGCCACCAGGAGACCCGGACCTTGGCTCTTCATTGCTCCATAAGAACGAGGAGAGGGGACCCTACTTCCCTCAGCCTGTGTGTGGATTTAATGAGATAATATATCTGGAAAGCTCTCTGGGTGCAGTGAAAGGCATTTCAGACGTGAGTTATATTTAGTTATTGATACTGCATTTCTGCATGTTGCTTTCACTACATCTGCAGCCAAGCTTCTCTCCAGTGGCTTCTCCACAGAAACTGGAAAAGCATTAATGCAGTAAATCTAAAAGCCCAGCCCCTCACTCCCTCCGCCAGCCAGGGCTGGGCTGCGGTGGCCCCCAGGGCGGCGGACCCTGAGCACAATGCAAATGCCTCGCTGTCAGGCTATTTTAAGACAGGCAAGAAATAAGACTCCCGCTCTCCCCACAAGAAATCTGCATCATTCCCTGTTCTTTAATTTCTTTTTGATTAAAAAAATCAGCCTATCTGAGAAATATCTGCTCTCTCGACTCTACACTGAGAGATGAGATTTTTTTTTAAAGAACAATGCATATGCTCTCTGGCCCTCTGAGTCCCAAGGACCCTTTAGGACTTTGCATTGTGAGACTTCTGTGCATTTGAGGGTGAGTGCTACAAACAGGGGAATCTGAGTTGGGGTGGGGCAGCAGGGATGGATCTGCCCTTTCACCCCAGGATAGCTCTCTGCTGTTGAGCTACACCCCCAGTTCTCTTTAATTTTTGATCTGGAGACAGGATCACTAGGTTCCCACCCAGTCCGGCTTTGAAATTTGGATCCTCCTGCCTCAGCCACCCAAGGTGCTGCAATTCTAGGTGTGTGTCGCCACGCCCAGCAAAGATAATCTTCATTCGCCATGTGCCATGTTAGCCGATCCCTGCTTGAGGGCCAAAGAGGTACTGGGCTCAGGACCGTGACCTCTCTCATCCCCTCCTTTCACTCTTGACCCCCGCAGGCCTCCTAACTGCATCCTAGGCACTGGTCCTTCCCTGTCTGTCAGTTCAAAGCAGAGAGAATCTGGTGCCTGGAATCAAAAGCCCCCTCACCCACTTTCCAGTGTCCAGAATTCCTAGTCATGCACTGTAGAATGCTATCTTGATGCCAGGTGTGGCAGCATGCATCTGTAATCCCAGCACTCAGGAGGCTGAGGCAGGAGGATTGCCGTGAGTTCCAGGCCACCCTAGGTTACATAGTGAGGTACTCTTAAAAAAAAAAAACACAGAGTGATATGTTAGCCAATGACGGACAGCCCCATGGGAATTCACTGCCATCTAGACACAGCCCTGTCATTCAGTGAGGCCGGACTATTACTCTCCCAGGACCACCAAAACATGTCTTCCCAGACTGGGTGACTTAAACACAGAAATAGATTCTCTTGACCTTCAGGAGGCCACAGATTCAAAACGGTGACATTGGCAGGGTACAGCGTCCTTCCGGAGGCGCTGAGGGGCAGCCTGTGCCCTGCCTGTCTCCTAGCTCCCAGCAGTTGTTGGTGCCTTGGCCGGCTGGTGGTCACATTGCCCCAGTTCTCTGCCTCCAGGGTCACAGCGCCCTCCTCCCCGTTTGTCCTGTGTCCTTGCCTTTTCTGTTAAGGCCTTTGGTTGTCAGATTTAGGGCCCCTCTAGATCCACAATGATCTCATCTTAGGATGCTTAACTAATTACATCTGCAAAGACTCCTTTTCCAAATACAGTCACGTCCTGAGGTTGCGGGGAGATTGGGGGCGGGGGAGGAGCACAGTCCGCTCTCTGGGCTCCCAAATTCACAGCCATCCCGCAAGCAAATTCCACTCACCCCACCCCAGCATCTGGAGATGGAGGACTGGGCCCTGGTGATGGCCAGCTGGGATGAACGCAAACCTCCCACCAAGTGGCACCGGGACAATAAGCCAGGACCCTGCAGGGCTGGTAAAGAACACAGGCCCAGGGAAGCTCTAGAAGTCCTTGGGTTTGTAATTACCCCGATGATGTACAGCTGGATGGATTTCCCCGAAACCCTGCTTTCTGATCACTTTCTTCCTTAAAACCGGCAAGGGTTTCCCACTGTGTACCACTAGGCCAGCGCTTAGCTGTGAGGTAAAGGTTTTGCAAGCAGACCGCCCTAGGGACAGCATCCCTCACCCCTGTGCCCCCGGGCCCAAGCCCAGAGGGCACCTGCATCTTCAGTGTCCTATAACGTCCTGTGTTCCCCTCCAGGTGCCCTGGGAAGTCTCCCCGGTGCAGCCCCCCCCCACACTGTCCCTGGGGCCGCCGCTCCTTCCCCAGCCCCTCCCTGCGGCGCTGCTTCCTGTTCGTGGTGAGGCGAGCAGTTCCCCTGCGCCAAGCCGGCCGTGCCCTCCTGCCTCAGAGCCAGCCTGCTGCAGACTGAAACGTTATCCTAGCGATGAGGAAAGTGATTTAGACCAGGCCTTTCTTCCACGGTTTTCCGGTTTTCCGGGAGGAGGAAGTTAGGCTCCTTCCAAAACCTCCTGGGCTCAGAGGCGGGGCTGTTGGGAGTGACAGGCCTGGATCGTGGGGTGGGCGCGTGATGCTAGATTGGTCCACTGACGGGTTTATAGCTAGGTGTGACTGGGAGGTGACGCCTGGGGGAAGGGGGGCCCTGTGGGCGTGGCCTGGGAGAGTATCCATCCCTGCCCCTCCCTGGATCCTGGTGGCTCCTGCCTGCCCTTCCCCTCTGCCATGCTGCCCTGCCTTGGAGCCGGCTGACTGCGGATGGAAACCTCTGCAAACCATGAGCCAAGACAAACCTTTCTTCCTTTCAGTTATGTCTGGTTTTTGTCCCAGCAACAGGAAAATAAGACAGGGCACAGGCAAAGCCACACGGGTCCAGTGTCTGGCACCAGGTGACCAGTCCCTAAGTTCCTTCCCACATCTGCTTCCCCTGCGTGTGGGGCATAGTAGATACGCGGGGTTTGGTAGACCTTTGTGTGTAACGCCCTGGTGCATGCTGGCATAAGTCAGTCAGTAAGTTATTAATCAGAATGACAACAGTGACACTGAGTTAGTATGTCCCAGACATGGTGCTAGCTCGATGTCAACTGTCAGTGTTTAATCCCCTGGCTTATCAAGGCAGGTCACACGCCATGCCCGGTAGAGGTCCTGCCATGGGCGGGCTGCCCATCCCATCCAGGCAGCCCTGCGAAGGACAGTCCAGGCCAGCAGGACACAGAGCCCTCCCTCGATTTGACAGATGCCTGTCACTCCATGGTGCCGTTACCCAGCGGATGGACTTCCCCCAAAGTGGCTTCCCTCTTCCTGCGTGTGTCCTCCAACCTCGTCCCCAGCTCTCCAAGGCACAGGGACCGAGCTGGACCTCACCAGCCTCTGGATTCCCGAACTGGAAAGCGGGCGGGCTGCTTGTGCAACCCCTGGAGCTGCCCACCAGAATCCTTCTGGACAAGGATTCGTGGTGGCCTGTCGGAGGTGACCACATGCTGCCTTGGAGTTCACCAGGGTCAGGGGGAAGGTGGCGACAGAGGTACCTTCTGCCTTGTTAGAGACTACTGAGCCCACCTCAGTGGCTAGTTCTCGGCATTCGTATTCCTGCTGGACAGTGGGCCCACACCGCACGTGCAATGCAGCAGACAGAAGACCTGGTACAGGGCATACGAAGGGGAGTGACTGTCTTGGATTTGGGGGGCCCCAAGGGTACAGTTCAGTCCGGATTTCAATGCGCTGTTCAAGGGGACAGAAGATGCTGAAGGAAGGGTTGCTTCTTATTGCAGGATAGTCAAGGCAGCTAGAGGGTACACTTCAGAGCCTAGGAGCAGAAGGGACATAAATTCTAGCCCAGGTCCCCTCTTGGCCCACACAGATGCTACTAACTCACAGGAATTAGGAAAAGATGCCCTTCCTTGACAGGGTGCAGCTGACTCCAGTTCCTAGCTGCCCCGCTTTTCACATAGATTAATTCACTCTGGTGCAGCCTCAGTCTTCTCATCTGTGAAATAGGGATAATCACAGAGCCCACCTTCTTGGCTGCTTGTAAGAGTAGACTGGTGAATGTAAGCCTTTGATAAATGCTCGTGTGAATCACATTATAATCATCATGTAATCGTCTCCCTGCAGGACTGGAAGGTAGGAATCAAGACATTCAGTGTCTTGGTAAGTTAGCCGTGTGTGCTAGTGCCTGCCTGTTATCCCAGCTGCACAGCAGGCTGAGGCAGGAGGATCTCAGGTGGGAGCCCCATCTGAGTAACTTAGCAAGACGGTCTCAGAATAAAAAATAAAAAAGGGCTGAGGATGTCGCTTCGTGCAAGGCACTGGATTCAACCTCCATTACTAAAATAAAAGAAATTTAAAAAAATCTGGACAGTCCCTGGCAAATGGGGGTGAGTGAGTCACCCTCCCAAGGGTTGTCCTAGCACCTTCTGAGCCTTGCAGGGCCCCCAGGGCTTGGGTGCTGGGTGAGGGCTCCGCCTCCTGCGTTTGGCCCTTGAACCCACAGGAGACCCAGGGCAGTAGATACAGAGTGTGTCCCGATGTCCTGTCTGGTGGCTCCTGGGTGGTGACTAGGTCTCCTTTGCCCTGCACAGCCTTGGGTGAGCACCTTCACTTCCCCGAGCCTCAGTGTCCTCAGAGAAGCCGATGATAGCACGTGGCTTGGAGGACGCTTACCGGGGCTTGCAGTGGAACTGGTGCCCAACCCTGCCCAGCCCCCACACCACCCGCTGCACACTTGTGGGTCCTCTACCTCCTGGAGGGTGGGTGACCTTACCGTCCACAGTTCACAGACAGGGACCCTGAGACTCAGGGCGTCAGCACACTTAGCTCACAGGGACCACTGGCAGAGCCCTGCACCTGCATTCATTCCCCGTTCTCCAAACTACCCAAGTGGGCGGCCCCCTTTCTCTGAACAAGTGGCCTAATAGGAAGGAAATTGCTGCTGGGGCTCGGGGCTGGGGGCTGCTGAGCACACCCTTCAGAGGACGAGAGCACCCCTCAGGCCTGGGATTTCTCAGCAGCAATGTAGATACAGAAGGAGGGATCTAAAAGGAAGGGAGGAGAGAGACACCCCTCTTTTTTATAGGGACCTCCCCTTTTTGCAGTCCTGGGGATTGAACCCAAGGCTCACACTGAACTATATCCCAGGCCCTTTAATATTTTTTAAAAAAATTTTTGAGACAGGGTCTCCCTACATTTCCCAGGCTAGGTTCCAATTTACCATCTTCCTGCCTCAGCCTCCCAATATGCTGGGATTACAGCGCCATCAGGGCTCTGTGTTGGGATCTCCTCTTTAGGGAACTCTTAAGAAATCCAGGGACAATACCCTTCCTCGTACCCAGCTCTTCAGTGTGGATGTCCCCACAGTTTTCTTTGTGTCCTCACGAAAGAGAAGCTGTGATCACTCCGTGCAGGCACTTCGAAGTCCCACAATCCAACTCAGTGACCACCGACCGGGGTTAACACTGCCTTTTCAAATTGACACGGTCGGGTCACGGGCGTAACCAAACCAGGGCTGCGCAGTTTGAAAGACACGCTGTCCTGGGGCACTGCTCTAACGCGCGTGGAAAAGGCTGCGGCTGGTTTGTGTCCACTGGTGAGTTCCCAGTCCAGGGGCCAGCAGCTGCTGCCTGATGCCTTGAGCCTCCTCCTCCTGAAATCCCCCCTCCATCTGCAAAACCTGTGACTCCACCCCATTTGAGGTAGAAGGAGATCAGAGCTTAGAGAGGTGAACCAGCGGCAGGGCTGGGGTCTGAACCCGCATCTCCCGGCGTCTCTTGCCTCCAAGGCCCACGGCTGGGATCGCTTTGCTGTGTGGCCCTCACTCATGTGGGAAGGTCTGCGACTGGGTTTGGGGGCGGCTTAAAGCGTGTCTTTTCTATTTTTAGTGGGCTCTATGTTTTCACAGTACTTTTAGATTTATGGGTAAATTGTGAAAGTTCCCACGTACCCCACGCTCAGTTTCCTCTATAATTAACATCTTACATTATATGGCACATTGGTTACAACCGATGAGTCAGAATCGATACGTTACTATTTACTAAACCCATACTTTATTATTAACGATTTCCGAAGCCGAGTGTGGGAGTGTGGGAGTGCAATCCCAGCACTCTGGGAGGCTGAGGCAGGAGGACTGAAAGTTGGAATGCAGCCTGAATATCTCGTGATTTAGCAAAACCTCTCAAGAAAGAAAGAAAGACAGAAGAATTTCCTTAGTCTGCCCCAGATGTCTTCTTGCCCCAAGATGCCATCCTGGTGGAATTTAATCAGCCCATATCCTTTGGCTCTTCCTGTCTAGGAAAGTTTTCCAGATTCCCTCATTTTCAATGGCCCTGGTAGTTTCGAGAAGCACTGGTCAGGTCTTTCCTAGAAAGTTCCTCGACTGGAATTTTTCTGACGTTTCCCTCCTGGGTAGATGATGTGATTTCTGCAGGAGGTAAAATGCCAGTCTTATCCCTGGGTATCAGGGTGGCCCCTCTCAGCACGACTGATCACAGCTGCCGATGCTTCCGTCACCGGCAGGGGCCCTATCTGTCGGGTTCCCGCTGGCGGGTTACTTTTCTTGGCTGAGGGTATCCTTGTGTTGTTATAATTAGCACTCTTTTCTTCACTAGGGTCTCTCTCTTCATTTGCCCAGCTGACAAGACCCCACAGCCAGGGCAGACAGGACAGCCACCCAGTGCCCTGGACTTGGGATTCGGAGAGTTTATTTTACCTCCTGGGGTGGTCACCCACCCTCCGTGAGTTGGGGCAGTGGAGCTGGGGTTTCTGGCTCGGTCTCTGCACACCTCCCCAAGGCTTGCCCCTTGGTTACAGGGGCCAGAAGGAAAGGGAAGCCAGCAAGCGGGGGGGCTGAGTCAGGCAGGGCCCTGGGTACCTTGAGGGTCCACGTTCACTCTCTGAGGCTCCCCATACCCAAGAGAGCAGAGTACAAATGGAAAAATGGAAGCACTTGACAGGTCACGAGAGGGAGACTGCAGAGTTCAAGGAGAAAGATGATTTTATAGTAGTACCTCCACCTTCTAGGGTTGAACTCAGGGTCTTCACATTGAGCTAAATCCCTATCTCTTTTTTATTTCTAATTGTAAGGCTGAGTTGCCCAGATGGGGCTGATATTTGGCGATCCTCCTGCCTCAGCCTCCCAGAGTGCTGAGATTATAGACACTGGTTATAGTGCCCGGCTCCTACATTAATAGCACTGTCCCTCCGTTTTGGAACAAGGGCTCCCCATGTTTTCCTTTTGCACAGGGCACAGTCCCCCCCTCACTGTTCTCCACATCCCCACCCTACCCAGAACCTGGGCCTCTCTGAGGAAACCCAAGTCTCCAGGAGAAGATGGAGGGGGAACCTGGAGAAACTGAGGCACAGTGAAAAAGAATGACTTAACTTACTCCTAACAACATAAACATCAGGATCATACTAAGGATTCTTCAAACTCAGCGCAAAGTGGGCCATCGGTGGGGGTGACACTGAACCTGTACAGATTCCAAGTGCTGAATTCAGCAAAACCACGGTCAAGGCTTAACTCAGGCAAGTCCTCTCTCCTCCCTGAGCCTCAGCGTGCTTCCTCATTGAAGGGGAGCAGAATGCGGGGCACTGTGTCAGTCAGCTTTGTTACTACGGCAACACATCTGAGTTAATCAACTTATGAAGAGAAAAAATTTTTTTTGACTCAGGGTTTTGGAGGTTCCGGCCCATAATAGTTTGGCCCATTGGAGTGGGTGGTGGGACAAAAAAGCTCACCTTATTGCCAGGAAGAGAAAGAGAGAGAGAAAGAAACAGAAAGAAAGAGGGTCCTGAATCCTGTAATCCCCCTCAAGGCCACACCCCAATGACCTAAAGTCCTCCCGCCAGGGTTCACTTCTTAAAGGTCCAACCACCTCCAAGAGCGCCACCCTGAGACCAAATCTTTAGCACACAGGGCTTGGGTGACATTTAGGATCCCAACTACAGTGAGTACTGGAACTAAGCTCAACCAGAATGATACACTCTGTAATGTCCAACCCAGGCATAGGTGTGACCAGATGTGGGATGTGCTGGCTTCATTGATACGTGCGTTGCCTGTTGGGGCCAAACCCGGGTCTGGGCGAAACCTCCCCCAGGCCTGGGCAGAGCCGACCTTGGACTCACGAGGGCCTGGGACAGAGAGGGAGGTGGCAGAGCTCCGGCTTCACCTGGAGCAGGCTCCTCTGTTTCAACTCCATAAACTGTAAAGGCAACAAAGCCCTTTCTGTATTTTGCGAGCGATACAGTTTGCAAATAAGCTCATTACTCCCACAGCCGTGCGTGGCGTTGTGGCGGGCCTTTCTAACAAGTGGCAGTAAAACATTTTATAGGTCCCTCCACCCCTCCTCTCCCCCGCTGTGTAATTTTCTCTGTTTGGGATTGGACTTGGTGTTTTCCCTTTTCCCCTTCTCTTTCTCCTTGCACTTTCTCTCATGTTAATTATATTAGTTGCCATGGAAACGGTGATGTCATTGGCACGGGCGCACTCAATGACGTCCAAAAGCACAGTTTATAGTGTGGCTTGAAATGTATTCCATGGCTTGCAGCCTTGATGGGGGTTCTATGGTGGTTATGTCTCGGGCACCATCTGGGCACAAGGGTGGAATTTGAGGGAAAGTAGCTGGCTTGTGGCTGTGGGTTTGCACCTTGGCCGCTGGGAAGACTCCTCCCTGGCCTTTACCACCAGCACTTGCTGCCTGACTACACTGTGCGCCACATTTGTCCTGACTGGAGATTTCTGAGTCCTGGGCAGAGGGGTGTTGAGGGTGATGGACACGGGGGTGCTGTCGGCAAGAAAATGTGCTCCCCACGCGGGTTTCGCATGCACACGCCCGTGCAGCTGGCCCATCTGGGCTTCCTTGGGGAAGGTGCGGTTGCACTCACATTAGTGATTTTTCCCATTTTTGAATCCTCCCCGCCACAGCTGCAAGAGCAGGGTGTGAGCAAAACAGAGACAGTAGAGTCATGGTGGAAGTTGGGGTGCCCTGTGTCTCCTGGATAGGGAGATGCAGGTGCAGGGCCCATTAGCTCACCCCATCCCAGTAGATCTAGCACCCAGCAGAGAGGCCCCAAGGCAGGAGCCACTTGGCAGGGACCCTGTGGTGTGTTCCAGCTCCCGGCATTAGCAGAGTCAGCCAAGGGTGATGGGATAACCAAACCCCCAGGCCACATGAATGCCAGGGGCTGCTCACCAGTTCTGGGGCAATTGTAACCGAGGTTGAGAGGACCCCAGCTTTTGGGCAGGTGGGTTTGCAAGAGCCAGGCTGGACGTACTCTGGGCAGAGCCACTGGCTTGGGGCTCGGGGGTGTGACACAGAGGGCTTAGCACTCCAAACAGCTTTATGGAAATAGAAAAAAATTATTGGCCCGAGAAGTACAGAGTCCAAGGCAGAATGTCAGGCCTCACGTAGTGATACCTGGGTCTCTTGCACCCTTCTGTCTCCTGTGGTTTTTGTTTTTGTTTGGTTTTTGAGACAGGGTCATTCTCAGTCTCTAAATTGCTCATGCTGGGCTCAAAATTGTGATCCTCCTGCCTCAGCCTCTCTGACAGCTGGGATTACAGGTGTGCACTGCTTCACCAAGCTCTGTCTGGGTTTTAACTCCCCTGGTGTACTGAGGTTTACCTTTAAAGCCCTGCTATTCCAAGACATATCATTGGACCAAATTGAATCAGGTGCCCAGCCATGAGCCAGTTACTGTGAAGGGGTGTGGCTTCCTCTGATAGGCCAAGCCTGAGTCACATGGCTGCCTGCAAGCCCTATAAGAGGGTAGCTGCCACACTGATTGAGATGAAGGAAATGGGAATGAAAGGTAGCCAGGCAGCCTCCAGGCTTCTCTCTGCCCTCATCTGACCTAAGAGTCCTGCCCAAGTGTACTTGCTCTCAGCAGAACTTTCAGCATGCACCAAAGCCCAGCACTGTGGGCTCAGCCCGGAGCTCTCGGGCAGCTGAATGAGACTGAATGGGACAGGAGCCCCAGGTGGTGGAGACCCCGGGCATTGCAGTTCCCAAGGACTGTCCCCAGGGTCAGATCTGAACCAGTTTATGGTGGCAGAGGATGGTGGGGGAGGACAGGCGGAGAAAGGGTGCGAGGTGGGCCCAGGCAGTGGGAGGGACCCAGGAAAGGTTGCGACTTGGCGACCTACAGACCCTCGGGTGCTGGTAGAATGATAACGATGGCAAGTGTCTTACCACGGGGTAAATTACTTTGTCATAATCAACCGCACAGTAGTCACTGAGACAGAAGCTAGGACTTACTTAGCACACAGATGAAGGATGTGCCACAGACACACAGGGAGCCTCGTATAGATGTTTGCTGTGACATTAATAGTAATAATAATAATAGAGAGCCTCGGGGGAACTTTAGCAATGGAGAAAAACAGTAGCAGGGAGGAATTTCGGCGTAAGGGAAAACAGAGATGGCTTAGACCGGTGGCTCTCAAAAACCTCGCCATCCACCAGGGGACATGTGGCTGCGTCTGGAGATGTTTTGGGTTGTCATGGTGGCCGGGAGGGCCCTTTGCTGCTAGAGTCTAATGGACAGGGGACAGGGATGCTGCCAGCTGTGCACGACACACAGGAAAACTCCCCAGCAGTTATCCCACTGGAATGGCAGTAGGTCTGAGGTTGAGTCAGCTGGGTTTAGACGAAATGGGAGGCCCTTAGGAAGCATAATACAGGCCAGAAAAAGGAAGCTTTGGATAGGGCTGAGGCTCTGGGGTAGCAGAGACTAGAAGAGCCTTCCCTCCCACCCACGTCAGCCTGCCAAGTAAGCATCCTCCTGCCCCACCTGTAGGTGCTGGAGGTGGGGCTGCCACTGTCACCAGGAGGTATTTGGACAGTGGCCAGAGGCGGCATCTCTCCGGCTGCTGGATCACAGGCCCCTATGTGCCTCGAGTGGGTACCGATGTCCCTATTGGCATGGCCTTGCCCCCCGGCACCTGCACACTGGAAATAGGAACCTCTACCCTCACAGCCTATAGGTCACTAAGTTCCACAGCAGCAGGCCTGCCCTTCAGTCCTCTGTGGTTTGAAATGTTGACTTGTTTCAGAACCATGAGCACAGAGCACAGGAAAAGAGAGTGAGAAGGAAGCAAAGAGAGAAAAAAGACAGCACCTCCAAGGGAGATGGCCAGTGTGGTGGCGCACGTCTGTAATGCCAGCACACAGGAGGCTGAGACAGGAGGATCGCTGCAAGTTTGGGACCAGCCTGGGCTACATAGTGAGACCCAGAAAAACAAACCAAACAAACAAAATAGTGAGAGTCTGAGAGAGACAGGCAGGCTCCCTGGAGAAAGGAAAACAGCTGAGAGACCAAGAGAGGCTGAGATGGAGGTGGAAATAGACAAACGGAGATAAATAAGAGTGAAAACCAGACCAAGAGCTGGGAGTCAGGAAGAAAAGAAAACCAGAGACGGAGAAAAGAGCAACCGGTGAGGGGTGGAGAAGAAAAGGGCTGAGAGCGCGGTGGGGGAAATCTTTCCTGCCAGCACCGCCCTGCGCCCAGCTCCGCACACTCTGGGAGTCTCAGCCGAGGGCCCGGGATGAGGCCGCCTCTCCTTGGGGCTGGGCGGGTGCACTGTTCCCATTTCTGCTGGCATTCCCCGAGCGCTGGACTGCGGCCAACAGGAAATGCCTGGGACGAGTCTTTCCACTTGCATTTTTTCCAACTTTTATTTATTTATTTTCATTTTTTGGCATGGATTGAAAAAAAAATAAGAACAAGAGGGAAAAGATTAAAAGAAGAAAAAGAAGAACCACCTGGGTTTTTTTGCCTTTTTTTTAAAAAAACGTATCTAGCAATAGCCCAAGCTGGGCCAGGGAGGCGCCTGGTCCATTGTGTGGCCCCAGCTGTCCCCCCCTATAGCCCCATGGGATTTATGACCTCACACGCCCGTGACATCACAATGCGTTACCATGGGCCCTGCTTTATTGTCGTAAATAAAGGGCTGTTTCTCAGGACGAGGGCTGTCTGACCAGGAGGGGAAAAAATTCTCTGTGTAATGTGTTTTCTTGGGAAGGCAGCTTGTTCGGAAGTCAGGAAAGCTGCAAAAATCACGGTACATGCAGTTCCTTCCCTGTGGCCCTGTGGCCTCGGGATTGGGTTCAGGCCAGGAACCAGAGGGCCTGGTTCCGAGTCCCCGCAGCTCCAAACAAAGTCTCTCCTTATTCCCCGGAAATGTGCTGAACACCTACTATGTGCTAGGCACTGCCCCAAGCCGGGTAACACAGATGAGAATTACAGGTGCCAGCCCCAGGCCCTTGGGGTCTGCAGTACTTAAGGACATGAATATTGTGAACGGCTAACTGTGGGTGTCGTTTGGGTTCCAGGAAGAGGAGAACCCAGGTAGGAGGCCCCTGAAATGTGCAATCCGGGAGGGCGTCTCTGTGGAGGTGACAATGCAGACAAGGCCTGAGGGAGGGGAGAGAAGCAGCCAAGAAGGGCGGGAGCAGGGGACAGGAGTGCAAGCAGGGACGGCCACCCTGGGCAGAGTGACCGTGGGGATCTGTCTCCATCTGTTTCTGTTGCCGTCACTCAGTACTACAGACTGGGCTTTTGTGTGAGACAGGGTCTCGCTGTGTAGCCCAGGTTGGCCTCGAACTCGTGGAGAGCCTAGCGGTCCCTCACACAGGTAGCCAGGGCAGGTGCTTGGCACAGCAAACTCCGTGCTCCACCATCACCGTCTTGATGCTATTAGTGGCTCTGCAACAAGGGGCCCCCGTTTTGCCCTGGGTCCCGCCAGCCACGCAGCTGGGTGTCTTGGGGGGCGACGTTGGCTTCTCCTTCCTCCCTCCCTGTACCGTGAGATCCCTCGGATCCAGTCAGCTGACTCATCACTGTGTCTGCCCAACCCGTATCTGCCCAGCATTGTCTCTGGCCGGGACACACCGGTTGTCCCCTGCACCCTTGCTCAGCAGCGTGGGAAAGGGACCCCAGGCCAGGTTGCAAGTGGGCGCAGATGTTTTGGGCAGTGCAGTCCCATGTCATTCTTTTTTCCTATGCCTGATGCCTCCCCACTTTATTTGTAATTACTAGGCATGGTGGCACGGTGGTAATCCCAGTGCTCCGAGAGACTGAGGCAGGAGAATCTCCAAGTTTGAGCCCAGCTGGGCAATGCAGAGACATGGTGAGATCTTCTCCCAAAATAAAGAATAAAAAGGCCAAAGCCCTGGATTCAATCCCCATTACCAGAAATAATAATAATAATAATAATAATAGCCATGTTAGAGTGTGTGATTCAGTGGCCGTTAGTGCGTTTCTAGAGTTTTACATTCTCCGTCTTTATCACCCCCAAAAGGAGACCCTGTACCCAGCACTCATTCATCCTCTCTCCCCCAGCCCTGGCCCCAGAGAAGGGTTAGTGTGCTTTCTGTCCTAGCAGGGTCCCCTCTGCTGGAGTTTTCACACAGTCCTCGCCTTCCGGGCCGGTCCCTTGCACCTGGGCCTGCAGGTCCTGGCCCATGTCGGTACTTTGCTCCTTTTTATGGTGGACCCTGTCTGTGGCGTTGTCACGTTTTGTTTATTTTACTGTCTACTGATGGGCATCTGGGTTAGACATACATTTTCTGTTCTCTTGGAGTGGGATTGCTAGGTCAGGTGGTAATTGTACATTGAACTTTTTTAGGGGCGTCACTAGGGATTGAACCCCAGACATCACAGGTACTAGTCAAATGCTCTACCATTGAGCTATATCCCTAGGCCTCTTTTTATTTTATTTTGAGACAGAGTCTCTATAAATTGCCCGGGTTGGTCTCCAACTTGTGACCTTCCTGCTTCAGCCTTCCAAGTAGCTGGGATGACACATGTGTGTCATCCCATCTGGCTAAATTGAACTTTTTAAAGACCCTCAAGCAATTTTCTATAGCAACTGCACATTAAATTCCTCCCCACAGTGGAAGGGGTTTGGACATCTCCACACTTGTACCACACTGGGAATTTTCTGGTTGGTGTTTTTGTTTTGGAATCACCGTTTTTTCATGGAGATGGAGGTGGGTCCTCATCTGCCATGGGGGCTTAAACCCAAAGCGATGTCCTCCAGATTTAAAGCAAAGCCCTATAACAACCAGTTTGTAGGAGGAGCCAAGCAAAAGAATCCCTCATATAGGGAGAAACCCCGTGGTCCAGTTGCTCTGGCTACATGGGGTCCTAAAGGGCCAAGATATGATGTTGGCATCACCCACTGTCCCTGTGTGTATGTGTGATTTCAGACAGAGCTGGGTCACCCGCACCCCCTGAATGAGGCAGCATCTGGTCTACCTGACTAGGTCACCCATGGCCTCTATGGGTGGCAGGAGCTACACTGGCCCTGAGTGCCAGAAAGTGGTCAGAGCAGGGCCAACCTGTGCATATTAGTCCTGTGGCTTCCCAGAAGCCCCTGCAGCAGGCTTTCCTATCACGGGATCACATGACCATCAGTGAGCCAATCACAGGCCAGAAGGATGGAAATCAGGGGCCTGGCATCATTATTTGGGTAGAATAGATATTGGGGACACAGACAAGGTCAGCCACAACATCCAGAGCTATAGCTTAAACTAAGAGGTGCTCTCTTTTTGACTTAGAAGATGTAGCTGAGAAAAGGTTGCCCTGTGGACCTCCATCCCAGCCATTCCCCATCTCTGATTTCCTTGTTTATATTTGTTTATTTATGGTACTGGGGATTGAGCCCAGGGCCTTTGCAGTGAGCTACATCCCTAGCTCTCTTTAAAAAGTTTTTTTAAAAATCTTAAGTGGCTAAGTTGCCCAACCTGGACTCCAACTTTTTTTTGGGGGGGGGTTGGTCTTTTTGAGACAGGGTCTTGCTATGCAGTTCAGGCTGGTCTTGAGCTCACTTTGTAGCCCAGGCTGGTCTGGAATTTGCAAGAATCCTCCTGTATCAGCCTCCTGCATGCTGAAATTACAGGCATGTGCCACCACAGCCAGCCTGGACTCCAATTTACAATCTTCCTGCACCAGCTTCCCGGAGAGCTGGGATGAGAGGTATGTGCCACCGTATCTGACTTACTTTTATTTCTTTGAGACAATGTCTCATTATGTTGCCTGACTGAACTCAGACTTGTTGGGTTCAAGCAATTCTCCTGCCTCAGCCTCTCAAGTAGATTGGACTATAATAGGTGTATGCCTCCGTACCTAGCTTGAAGAGGATCATTCTTTTTTACTTTCTTTCTTTCTTTGTTCCTTCCTTCCATCTTTCCTTCCTTCCTTCAGTGCCAGGGTCTCAAGTATGCCAGGCACCTGCTCTATACTGAGCTACATTCCCAGCATCCATCTTCCTTTTTACCCAAGGTTTCTACCACCTGGCATTGTCTACCTTCGATCTGGGCACCCCTGGGGTCCAGTCAAGCAGTGACCCTGCATGTCCATCCATTCCAGTCAGGTTGCCTGGCTCACCGCCAGGGCGGGGGCTTCCCATTGTGCTCCTGATCATGTGTCTGCTCGCATCAGCCTTCCTGGCAGCCTGCAGGGCCGGCCCTCGGAACCACTCCTGTGCGGACATCCGCTGGTCAGCAGTTCTGGGCCTGGGGCTGCCGGGCCAGGGCCTCGTGGATCTGCTGTCTGTCGACAAGCACCAGCTGCGCCCAGCCGCAGCTCCAGCACTGCTGGGCAGCAGAGCAGGGCCTGCTGTCCAAGGCGGCTGGAGGGGGCTGCATGATTGGTATAGCAGGAGGCTGAAGGCCGAGCCGGAGTGGACCAGGGGCCAAGGATGTGCGTGGTGGAGGCGAGGGTTTTGGAGGAGTGAGAGGAAAGGATGACCGAGAAAGAAGAAAGAAGGGCCAGGAGGGACGGAGAGAGAGAGGGGCGGGGGCAGAGACAGGGAAACTCTGGAGTAGCAAAGGGACCTCACCTTACAATCCTGTCTGCATCCCTGGCTCCTGGTATCGTGCCTGGCATGAGCAGGGCACAGTTGGTTGAACTGGCCTCAAAAATGAAGGAGAGAGAAATTCCCAAGAGGGAGGAGGCAGCGGAAGGAGAAAGGCACTTGTTCTGCGGGCAGAAGAGCTAACTCACCTGACAAGCATCATTGTTTTGTCTTTTTATTTTCCTTCTGGTACTGACAACTGAACCTACGACCTGCATACTGAGGTACATCTCCAGCCCTTTTTAATTTTTTTCATTTAGAGACAGGGTCTTGCTAAGTCACAAACTGCCCAGGCTGGGCTCAAATTTGAGATCCTCCTGTCTCAACCTCCCAGAGTACTGGGAGTACAGAGTACAGGCATGTGCTACTGCATGCCTGATTTTTTTCTTTTTTTATCTTTTTGAGACAAATTCTCGCTATGCAGTTTAAACTAGCCTTGAGCTCACTTTGTAGTCCACGCTGGCCTTGAGTTTAGTGATCTTCCTGCCTCAGCCTCCTGAGTGCTGGGATTACAGGTGTGAGCCACCACGCCCGGCTTCCGCTCTTGACGTTTTTTTGCCTTTTATACCCTGGTGGCTGCTGTCTGAATAGCTGTGTCCCTCCCCTGTCATCCGTTGAGATCATACACTCAGTGTGTTGGGACGAAGAGGTCGGGATGGGGGGCACGTGATTAGGTCATGAGAGTGGACCCCTCCTGGGTAGGCCAGAACTCGGTTGCCTTTTTGTGAGGCTGCAGTAAGAAGGGGCCCTCTATGGACTCGGCGCCCCACACAGGCACCCAGTCTGCAGAAGCCTTGCCCTGGGGCTTCCCAGTGGCGTCAGAACTGTAGCAACACATTTGTGCTGTTCCAAAATCGCCTGTCTTAGGGATTTTGTTGTAGCAGCCTGAGCCGGACTAAGGCACTTATCAAGCACCGGTCCCGGAATTCTCCAGAGGCTGCCTTCATGCTTATCTTGCTGAACTGAAAGAAAAGGAGAGAGGGAAGCAGAAAGGAGGAGAAAGAAGACAGGAGGAAGAAAGGAATGGGAGGGGCGGGGGGCCGGGAGAGAGGCAAAGGTGGGGACCAAAAGGCCCAGATGGAGGCCGGGCAGGGACCAGGGACAGCCCGGCCAGGGAGGGAAGGGGCCGCCGGAGCCGGCGCCATCCCTTGGATGAAAATGCACATTAGCAAACGTGCTAGGATCTGACAAGCGCCAACAGGCCCATCGAGGAGTTAAAAAGCGCTACATCTGTCAGGGTTTCAATTTTGCAGTCAGCACTTTCCCTCTTCCCAGGCTGGGATTCTGCAAACTGTGTATCCACCCCGCCCGGCCCCACCGCCCAGACTGACAAGGAGCTGTCAGGCTGCCCCAGAGCCCGCAGGGGCCGAGTGGGGGCATGGGGGGGGGTCCCTGCTAGGCGGGGAGCCACAGTCCACCCACTCCAACAGCATCACGGGAGGTCCCCTGGAAGAGGGCACAGGACGTGGGCGATGCTTTGAGCTCACACTGGGCCAGACCCAGACGGGGAAGCTCCGCAGGGGACCAAGCAGTGGCCCCGGATTCACAGCTGACATCTCAGAGTTGGGACTTCTTTGGAAGAAGGGTCTTTGCAGATGTCATTAAAGATCTTGAATCGCAGTAGTCCCAGATTTGGGGTGTTCTCTACGGTCAAGGACCGGTATCCTCCCAAAAGGACAAAGAGACCAAAAGACAAAAGGAAAGCAGGGCTCCATGACCACGGAGGTGCTGCAAAGTGAACAGAACCGAGGACGCAGCACCCCCAGAGGCTGGAAGAAGACGACAGCAGGCCTCACCTGGACCCTCCAGAGGGGACACAGCCCAGCCAGCACCTGGGTCCGGAGCGTGCAGGCTTCGGAACCGCGCTGCGGTGCACGTCTGTTGTCTGCGGCCATCTGGTTC
>PVJX010015503.1:0-42400 GCA_004027295.1 Dolichotis patagonum | reverse complement strand
GTTTTGTTGTGTTTAATTTTACCCTTTTGATATAATTGCATGTATATTTGAGTGGGTAAGATGGATGACCATATTGCTGTTTTTGTCAGATCGTGGAGCAGAGCTGTTAACAGTCTCACTGTTTGAATGTCTACTTTATATGTTTTAACTTTGTAATTTGAACAACTATTTCCAAGAAGTCAGTATGTAATTTGTCAAGCAATAATTTCTTAGGATTTTTTGTTGTTGTTCTTTTCCTTTTTTCCTTGGAATACTGTATTGTTGCTACCCTTTATTCTGTTTTGTTTTGTTTTTTTCTCTTTAAATAAAATTATTTTAAAAAAAAGAATTGCTATGAAAAAACAGTTATTGGTATGGAATAAAAATATAAATCAATTAGTCAAAAGAAGTCTAAAATAGGCATATATCAAAATAAAAATTTATTTTTATAAAGACACAAATGAAATTTCAGTGAGAGAAGAAAAGTTTTATGTGCTTTTCAATATAGCATTCCAAAAAACTGGGTATCTATAAAAAACCAGTAACAACCAACATTTTACTTCAGCTACTAAAAGATGGATTATAAATCTAAAATTCCAATCTTAAAAAGCCCTTACAATCCTCCTACAGTGTTGAAGTAGATTGTAAACTAGTATAACTGTTATGGAAATCAGAATGGAAATTTTTCAAAGAATTAAAATTAAAAATTCCATATAGTGCAACTCTTCCCATTTTAGATATCTTCCCCAAAATAGTGTAATACATCACATTACAGTAACAAATGTATATCAATGTTTATAGCAGCACAATTCATGAAAACAAAAAACCAGAAGCAACCTGTATACCCATCAAAAGCTGACTGGATAAAGAAAATGTGGTAAACACAATGGAATATTACACAGCTATAAAGAAGGATAAATTTGAAACATTTGTAGGAAAATAGATGCACCTGGAAAATACAATGTTGAATGAAATAAACCTTTCACACAAGCTTAAATATTGTTTGATATCATTCACTTGAGTAAGGCAAAGCATAAAGATAATAATAAAAGATAGAAGAAGGCAAGGCGATAGATCTCTTGTAAATGGGAAGGGATCCAAAAGAAAGTTAAGCAGCGAGAGGGAGGGGAAATGGAAATGGAGTGAATATGTGCCATGTACAAGAACTTAACCTTGAGGAATGTAAACATTATAGACCATAAACACTTCCTAAAATTAGTAATATCAACAAGCATGAAAATGGAGAAAGGAGAATTAGAAGAGAAGAAATGGTAAGGGAATTTTAAAAAGAAACAAATTACATTTTGTACATGTAACCACTCCCCAAGGTGACCTGTAAACCACAGATACTGCAAACCAAACAGCAGCTGCCGCTTCTCCTCCCAGCCTAGAAGCTTGTGGACTTTTGGGGACTGGGCTGAGGTATGCGCTGGGGCAGGCAGTCAAGGTCCTCCTGTTGCCAGATCTAAGGAGGCAATCATATAGTACGCCAAGGCCAGCCTGCCATGATGCCAGTGGTAAAGCACTCCGCCTGGGCGTGCTTGCTGCTCCTTGGCCTCCTCCACTCCCCAGCAGCAGCAGCAGCCAGGCTGAAGCCCTCGGGGACCCCACAGCCCTGAGGCCAGGCTTTTCAAGCAAGCAGATCCCCAGGCAGAGCTTGTTTATGCCGCACCCAAAGGGTTTCTCTAAAAATGACAATGAGGAGTGCAGTGACCATGGTCTGTGACAGATACTAAGTCACTGAGTCCACAAAGCAGAGCCAAGATCTCCCCTGGCTGAAGGAACGAAGATGCAGGCCATCACCAGCTCATGGGCTAGACACCTCCCACCCTGCCAAAATTAACCGTATTTTCCAGAACAGTCTTTCTCCTAAGCTATCATCCTAGTGGTGAGCAAGAGGAGACAATGCAACAGATGGGTCTCCTGGGAGTGAATATGAGCCACCAGGGAGCAGATGGGCATCTGCTTAGGTGCTTTGCACCTTTGAAACAGGAAGTTGAGCATTCACAACCAAATTGAAGGCTCATAGCAATGTGGCATGTGGGGAGCCCAGAGCTCAGAGAGTATCTGTCTGCCTGCCTGCCTCCTGTGACTCTGGTGCCATGGGGGTGGTGGACATAATGGTGGCATTCATGCTTGGCATGGTAGCAGCAGTATTCTTCTTGGGCTGGCAGAGCATTTGAGGTCCTCAGCTAGTGGCTTCCAAAGACATGGTTCAACAACATCAGTGTCTATACCACCTGAAGCCAGGCCCAGCAAAGAGCAGAGGGAATTCCAAGAATCTGCCCTGTGGGTTGACAGAGGACAGTCTCAGGGAGACAAGCAATTGAGGGGGAGTGGCCCTACCTAGCAGTAACAGCACTGGGCCTCCTCTCCTCCTGCCTTCCCAAGCCTCCCAGCCTCAGCTTTTGTCATGTCTCTGCAGATATCCAGAGCAGCTCAGAGTGATCCTTGAGTCCCTAGTGCCCAAATAGCTGGTGACACAACAGGAGGTGGTAGATGCAGGTTTGAGAGCTCGCACAGTCCTCATCTGTGGGCCGCCTGCTCAAGCCCTTGGCAGTGTGGAGTGATCCACCCCATGCCCACCCTCCTGAGCCTCCTCACTGTCTCCAGAGTGGGAGGGCAGATGGGCCTCCCCACTAGTTTGTGGTAGGAAGGGGAGCACCAAGCTACTGGGCACTGATGGAGGATGGAGGGTTGAGCACCTGCCAGGTGTGCAGATATTCTACCATGTGGCCACCCTGTCTGCTGCAACTCTTAGACCCCCAGCTCTAAGCCTATGCTTTGGGGCATGTGTTGTGGGAGGATGGGAGTGTCTAGGGACACATCCTTTACGGGATCCTTCAGCAAAATATAGAGAGCATGGCGCTCAGAAGGGGTCCTGATTCATCACTTTAGATGATGAGACCCAAAAGTACAACCTCCCAGGGAGTGGGCTACATAAGTGACCTGAGTTCACAGGCTCAGCCATTTTGGGCCACACACACCACCCACAGTCCCCAGGCACCAGTTTGAAGTCCACCTAGAGCCCATGTTTTGAGCTCTGAGTGGTGGTGAAGGCCCCAGAGCCCCTTGCCAGGCAGCAGGGCTTTGTCCTGCCTTGTGCATCTCTTGCTGAAGCCTGACAAGTGGATTTGAGACATCTGTACCTCGGATTGGCCAGCATTGCCATCTTGATGGAGGCAAAAGGAAAGGGATCATTTGAACACACACAAGGTAAAATGAAAACAAAATCAGAGACTGGAAATGGGCCAAGGGAGGAGAGGTGAGGTGGATGTTGGAGGTTGAAGTACAAGCATAGCTGGCTTGGTGTCCCATGGTGACCGGGGTGGTGACCTTGTCCTGCCAACACAGAAGAGGGCCTAGTGTAGCTGACTGAGCGCAGAGATCCTTGGCAGCTGCTGATGAGAGAAACAGGCCACCAGAGTCACTGCGCAGGGAGGCAGAGAGGGTAGCGGTGCCCAGGCTCTCGGGCTCCTCCCTAAATAACACTGATCCCCTGGGGACACTGAGGAGGCCATTTCCATTGGCCTTGGGAGGGTGAATCTGTGGGACAGAGGAGGACCTGGGGGCGTGGTCAGACAGTGGACAGAGCCTGAGGTCAACCTGGGTGTGGGCACGGGGCATCCAGTCTTAAGCAACCTTCCTGCGTTCAAAGCATCCTCACCCAGGAGGTGCCAGCCTCTTTACAGCCACAGGGTTCTCTTTCTAATGAGTTTATATTCTAGTTTCTGTAAGGTGTAGCCAAAGTTACTGTCTGAAGATGGCTTATCATTAAACACCACCACGTTCCAAACATTCTGAGCTGGTGGTCACATGGCTGTGTGGGATGCCCAGGAAACTGCACCACGTTTGGAAGTTATGGCCGAGAAATAAAGAACCATGTAAGGCTTGGAGCCACTGCAGCTCTTCCTCCATTTCTCTCCAACACACATACATTATTTTCTGCTCCTTTGGTCCAGGTCCCTTGGTTCTCAAGAGATGTGAGTGAATTCCTAGGTCTCTGCAAATGACTAGCCCTCCACTGGGCACCCCTTCCTGGACACCAGCAGTCTGTCCTGGAGGTCAGCAGAACACATGGTAAGCAAGGGTGGCTGTGACGTGCAGGATGGGCTGACCGGGGAGGCTAGGGCAGGTGGGCCTTGGAGGCAGGAAAGCAGGAGAGGGCAGGTTGCCATGGGAAAAGGTTGGGAAGTCCTACAAGGTGACAGCTCCCTCGTATTCAGCCCCCAGGAGTGATCTTGGGCGATTCAGATGTGTGTGCACCTGGGAATTTCTGTTCTCCAGGAGCCCATTCCAGCACCTCCTTGATCTTGGACCAGCTCCTACCTTTGGGTCCCTTCCATGCCAGGATACCACCTTCAGTGGCCCTGTGCTGCTCACTGCCCTAACCTGTGCCAGCAGCAGCACATGGGCTGCTTCCGGAAGCTGATGGGCCACACAAGACCTTGCCCCTGGTTCTTCCAGCTGCCGGGCTGCTCAACAGCCAAGTCAGACCCCTACTTGGCTTTGCTTCCCATGCCTGCTGTGCTCCCATCTTGCAGAAGAGTTAGGCTGAGAGGACTGAGCAGAAACACAACCAGGCCCACAGTGACACTCTTCCTCTACCTTCCCTCACCCTTGAGGGCTCCTGAAGGGCTGGAAGGGAAACAAAGAGTGCCAGCCAGCACCCTCCCACTGTGCTTCCTCCAAACAGCCCAGGGTGCTCTAACCCCTACCCCATGTTCTGAGTCATCCTCCTGTTTCTGGGGATGGAGTAATGAGAGCCCTGAGGTCTGCTCACCGTCACAGAGCTGTGGGAGCCCTGCATCCACTCAACCCTGCTGGGCATCTTTGTGGTGCCTGGGGAGTTGGCTTCTGATACCCCAGGAGACACAGAGGCCAGGCAACCCCTGCCACGTGGTCAGCAACTCCAGGTCCATGTGGAGGTTGAGACCTACGCCCTGCATCCCCACAGATGAGGGGTACCATGACCACTGGCTGACTCAGAAACCACTTGGGCACAGGGGACTGCTGTTTCTGTCTCTCCTCTGGGCAGTGGACAGACATGGGGAAGAGAGCCAAGCATCCTTGACCACTGGGTGTTCCTTTCTGCAGCTACTTCAGGGGAAGTGGGGACAGTGATTAGAGACCAAGCTTCTCCCAGCCTCTGCCCCAACAGGACAACAGGGCAGGCAACACAGATCTAGGCTGGGTATAGAGATGGGCTGAGGCCATGCCTCACATCTCCCTGCATACAAGTTCATGGAACTGAAAAAAATAAAAGCCTCCTTTCACTATCTCTTTGCCTTTACAGTGGTAGTGGCTTTGTGAGAGACAGTAGTTGGCACTGGACTCTTGAGTGACCATCATGGTGATCTGGCTGGGCCAGACTGGAGGTCCAGATGTGAAAGGACCACCCAGGTACTTGCTGGTACTCCTGCAGTTGCCCAGTGCAAGTGTTTATGGTTTGGCTGGACCTGCAGTCTGTCTGCCTGTTGTCATCCTGGTGTCACCTGGGGAACAGGGACACAGTGCAGTGGCTGTCCTGCTGGGCTAGGGTAGAGGAAGGCAAGGCCCACTTTGGGCCCACTCTGGAGCCTTGGCAGGGATCTCACCCCCCTCTTTCTCCATGGAAGTGTAGAGCCCAGTGTATATTCTGACTTTTCACCAGGACTTTCACTTTGCAAGCACCTCTTTTTGGGAAACGAAGCTGTATCTCTGGCCTCCATGTACCTTGGTCATAGCCCCACCTCTCTCAAAAGATGGAGAACTCCAGGTCCAGTCCTTGCTTTCTGGAAGGGAATCTTCTTCCCCTCCATACTGGGACAGGACTTGGAGGGGAGCAGCCATCCTTTGGTCTGAGGCCAGGAGTCAAGGAAGGCGGCCTCTCCTCTGTCTCAGCATGGACAGTACTCCAAAACAAGCAGTGTGGTTCAGGCGGGGCAGATGTCCCAGTTCTCCAAGGGGGACTAAGCGTCGAGGCTGGTCATATGCAGAAGCTCTTCAGCCATGTGAGGCTGGGACACCATTCCTCCCACCAGCCCATCACTCTCATCATTGTGGTCAACACAGCAGCACCTGTGGCAAACAGTAACCCAACCACGGGCGGCTGAGCTGAATTAATGAATATTGTCACTGAGTTTTAAAGGATAATCTGAGTTATTTGCTAGCTTTTTAAAAGGTAGGTTTTGATGGCTTTAAAATGCTTCTACACTTATCGTCATACGCACTTTAGAATTCACAGTCTTGCTCTTTTCTTCCTGGGAGAGCATCCCCTAAGGCCTTCTTTTTGCTGCTGTCATCAAAGACACCCAGGGCAGGACAAGACAAGGGTTTGTGTCATGCAGCAGCAACTGGACATCACCATCACAAAGTGACAGGACCAATGTGATTTCCCTGAAGCCCAGAACCTTGTCTTCTGGGGCCCTGGATTCCATGGTGCTGGGGCAGCTGTGAGGCTGGGCACTGCCCCAGAAGAGGGCGCTGTCCCTGGTGCAGGGTACAAGCATCATCCTGGGGACTGAGGCAAACCCTGGCCACTTGCCAAAGGACATGGATGAGTGCTGTCTTTGGGAAGGGTGACGAGGGTGTAACTGAACTGCAGGAAAGACAAGGTTCCTCTTGTTCTCTGGGTAGAGAAGGGAGATCAAGTTCAGAGTGAGAACAACAGCCTGGAGGTGAAGGGTCAAGCCTGGAAGCCAGACTGATCCCAGCTGTGGTGACTGGTCTGTGACAAGATCTATCTGGCCTGCAGTGAGGGCCTTGAGGCGAATACTGCCCTTCCACAGCCTGTCCTCATCGGTAGCTCTCCATGTAATGACCTTCCACAGGGCCTGGTCTCCGACAGCCCAGTTCCTCACCTCCTGCCTCCAGTCACCACCTGCCCCCACAACTCTCCTCACCTGCCTCTGGGCGCCCATTGCACAGTGTCTTAGTTTTCTCCTGTAGCAAATTACCAGACATGGTAGCTTATAAACAAACATGTTCCTCCCAGTTTAGAGGCTGGACATCCAAGGTCATGGTGCTGGCTCACTGGGTTTCCAGTCAGAGTCTATTTTCAGTTTGGTGGGACGCTGCCTGGCTGTGATGTCACAGTGTGGGAGGGCTAAGGGAGCCCTCAGGCCTCTTTAATAAAGTCACAAATCCTCCAGTGGGCTCCATATTCCCCATCCACTTTGGTGTTGGAGGTCAGTGTATGATCTATGGAGACATGGCTCATATCATGTTGCTGCATTTATGTGACAAGGCAAACATAAGGGCCATTATTTCTCCGCTCAGTATCCTGTGTATGTGTTCAGTCTGCTGGCATCACTGTAAAGAGCCAGGGCCAGCACTGAGGACCGGGTACCCTCTCTAGTGAGGGCAGAAAGCTCTGCCCCGAGGGAGAGAGGCCAGGGGAAGGCCAACTCTTAATGGCCCAGGACACCAGGCACTCATCCCCACCCCTCACTCCAGGCAGGCAGGATCACGTGTCAGGACCCAGACAGCTCACCCCTCCCCTCAGTCACATGCAGGGTACACAAATAAGATAAAGTCAGAAACATCTTGCTGACATTTAAACTGTTTCTGCCCCAAAGCACTCAGCTGTAACTTGTCTCAGAAACCTGCTTCTCAATCTCATTTTCAGAGCCAAAACGGCTCACTGATGAAAGATTGAGTTACTCTTGGTCTGTGCTTATGACCTCAATTCCCCGACACACGCATTCCTCCTGAGACCCAGCCTTGGTCTCTGGGGTGCTGGAGAGGCCCTGAGACCCAGCCTTGGCCTCTGGGGTGATGGAGAGGCCTTTCAGGGCTCTAGAAGCAAGGAGCAGCAGAGCAGCCTGGATCCAGCAAGGGTGTTCTGGGGGCTCCTCCTAGTTGTATGTCCTGTGTTGCTGCTAATTCTCCAAACTTGACCCCATCGCACAGGTACAGGGCAGGGCTTTAACCTAGTGGGGACACAGCAGAAGGAGGCAGAGTCCGAGTTTGTCTGGTTCCAGAACACATGCACAGAGATCCTGGGACTTCTGCCTGATTCATGTCTGATGAGGTGACAGGCGTGGAGCTCGGCCGGATGGTGTCTCTCACCACCACTCCCTGTGCATACCAAGCAGCTCCTTGCTCGGCCCACATGCCCCATTCAGGAAGGGGCCCCCAGAGGGGCCCCTTGTCAGAACAAGCTGCCTGCTCTCCCACCCTCTGATCTAGTGACCTGCAGGTCCCAGGAATAAAGCCAGACTCAGTCTCAACAAGACATGTTTATTTCTCAGGCACACACATTATACAGCAGGCACAAGAAGCACATTTTGAGGAAAAACTCATTGCCAGGCTGAGCCCAGGCACAGCTCCCTGATCTGGGAGTGGGGAGATTTCTTCCTGGCTCGTCCTCGCTTGACCTGCTGAGCTCTAGTCCCAAATCCAAGGCTCTGCAGTGTCTCCACCACGTGCTTCTGCCCAGGGGACACACACAGAATCACCAGTAACTTTGCATCACCTCCTAAGGAAAAAAAAAAAAGGAATAAGATGAAAGATGAAGAGTTTGGTGAAAAGAGGCATCAACCAGCGCCCAAACTCCAAGCAGCTGTCTGAGCTGAGAGGCTTCCTGCCAGAAAGTCTGTCTGCAATTGAGCAGGGACCATGTCCCAAAGCCAGCAGATCCAAGCCCTGAGAATTGCAGGCCAAGTGTCACCCATCTCACTAAGCCAAGCTGCCCTTCCCATAGCTTAGATATCCAACGGGCAATCATTCCTCAGCCACCTGCCATGTCCCAGGACTGCCCCTGGAAGACAGCCGGCAAGCTGGAGTGGCAAGGGTGCCAACCCACGCAAGTGAGAGAGCACAGCAGGCACCCTGTGGTTATTAACAGCAGTGCTGGAGATGCCAAGACAGGTCACAGCATGCCTAGAAAAGCCATGACTCTGACCAGGAGAAACCACCTGAGTGGAGCCTCAGAGAATATAGGAGAACCAACCAATGGAATCCTGCAGCAGGTGGGTGAGCTTGCTGTTCCGGTATGGGATGTGGCCCCGGCGCTCCGACAAGGCGCCCAAGACATCTGCCAGGGCCGCGAGACTGCGGTTGATAAATGAGGTCTCCCTCAGCGCCAGGCCTGTCACTCCAGACACACCTGGAAGGGGCAGAAACCGGGTAGAGTCACCATACACTCACCAAACAAGCCAGAAAAAGCAGTGCTGGTTCTTGGGAGAAGCATGAACTTGGGGAGTTCAGAGAAGGAAACACCTTCTCTGGCTGGGCTCTGTCAAAAGGAGCTCCTCCACGTTCACGTCTTCTCCAAGGACCAGCACTGAGCTCTTGCTGAAAACTCTGAGCTTCTTTCGTTACAGAGCATCATGGTGTACGTGTGTGGGTGTCGGGGTGGAGTGGGCATGTTCTGGACTGCAGTGAGAACATCCACCCATGAGGATGTACAGGGATTCAGTATCCCCCGCACACAGGATACGCTGTGCTCAGAGCTTCTAAAGTTCCTGCACAGAACCAGGCTTTGTCAGCATCCCCAGAGGAGGGTTACTGCTACTACTGTGCCCACCCAGGCAAACCTTCCCATCCCTACTCACCTGCACACTCACTGCCGGCCAAGTCCACCAGCTGCAGCCTGGACCACGCTTGCTTCCTACAGCCCACAGGGTCCATGGGGACAGACCCAGACAGTGAAGCCTGGTGAGCTGAGCTCCACCTCTTACTTGCCCCTGTTGGCTTCCTGGGGAGGGTCTGACCAGGATGCTGGTCTGGGCAAGGCGAATGAGAAACAGGAAACAAAATCACCCAGCTTTGCTCGGCCTCGCATCAGTGCTGCAAAGCTTCTGAAACTCCACCCTCTTGTCACATCAGTGAGACAGGACAGAGGCAGAGGGACAGGTGGTGGCTTCTCGGGAGGGAGATATGAAAAGGAGGAAGGAAGAAGGTACCCTGTGGAAGGTGAACTAATGCCTACCTAATCTGTCCCAAGAAAATAGAATGCTTCTTAGAGAGTTTTGGTGATGATTTTAACTAAAATCCCAGGCAGAAAATCCGTCTAGAAATAAATCTCACCACTCCTGTCAAATAAGCTTTCACAAAATCCTGCAAATGAGTGTTTCACTTGGAAGTGTACACCAGTTCTGCCATCCATCACTCCAAAAGAAGCTTCTTGAAAAGACTTTTTCTACCTAAATAATACATACTCACTGTGCAAAACAGGAAATGCATATTAAAGAAGATTTTTAAAAGCCCCTCTCATTCCCATGGCTCAGTCTCTAATGCACCTCGGCCTATGTCTCTGGTATCCCTGTGCCTGGCACTGTACCAACCCCATGGTAGGCCTGGCTGTGGTGAGCTCTAGGTGGGCTGGTGGCCGCAAGAGTGAGTATGCTGCCTCACCGGCCTCTTCCTGGCCTGGGAAATCACAGAAGACACAGGGGATCAAGTGTCACACTGACAGGATGGAGAGTGTCTGTCTATACTGGCCTTCGGTGAGAGGGAGAAACAGCCTTCACTGTGTGGCCCAGTTGGCCTAGGGCTTCCATGCTACACAGTGTGAAGCCAAGGCCCAGCCTGGCTCTGTGACATGGTGCCTGGCACCATGAACTTGCAGAAACAGCCCCTGGGCTGCCCCAGTCTGCCAAATGTGCCTCCTGGGGAGTATGAAGAGTAGGCACAGGCCCAGTGAGTGACCTGTGGAGCCAGGGTCTGAGGGTCACTGCCCTATGCCTTGCTGGCTTGTGTTATGGATACTTGTTTTTCTTAGGTACCTGGAATTATTTTCTCCATGGTTTAGTCTATAGCTTTCATTTTAAACTGAAATTATACCAAGTTCCATTCATAACAGGTGTACTGCATTTCAAGGCATAAGTATACCCTGTTTTCCATCTAATCCAGCAAAGGACTTTCCTTCCTCACTTTCTTTTCCCAGCCTGGGATCCCAGAGCCTCCTGGGTGGCTCATCAAATGAGGTGGCTGTAATTCCTATACTTGGGTCCCTTTGTATACCTCAGATCCTTCAACCCCACAAGGTATTTCTTGGTGAGCAGTTTACTTTTGTGTACTTGAACTGACCCAGTGCAAATGGAAACTCACCAATGCTGGCCAAGGAAGTGGCTGTGGTCAGAGTCACCGTTATGATTAAGTGAGATCTAGAGGAATCTGCATGCACCAGGGTGGGGTTCCACGCCCTGAGCTTCAGGCCTTGGTGGAAAAGCTCCATGAACTCCTGGACACTGGTGATGGCCCTGAGAAGACACATCTTTACAGGCACCCCAAGAGGCAGGGCACACACACCTCCTGGGCTGCAAGGGCCAGTGGTCGATTCACAGGCCAGCTGAACACCCCTCTGCTAACAGATGCCTCTCAAAGAAATCAGGTACGCTGATTTCCAGAAAAGAGATAAAACCAATTGCAGGCAAAACAAAACATCAGAAACCAAACTTTTTGCTTGGAGAGGCTTAACTGACCTTTGGCATCTCTAACTGCTCACTCTAAAATACTCAGCAGCTTCAGAACCAAACCAGAAGTTGCTATCTTCCAGCATAAGCCGTTCTTTTACTCATTATGCCATTGGGATCAAGTTTTTGAACTGTTTTATCTATCAAACCAAACTTGTGAAATAACAGTTTAAGCCATTTGCCCCCTTCTATTGATGAGATGGGCTGCTGGTCATAGCCCTACATACACAGACGTCATGCTTATCATGGTCTCCTATCTAAAGCTCAAGCTCGGGTTACTTTCTGGAGATATATCGGTCAAACATATGTTTCTGTTATGCTTTATCCTTGACACCTCCCCCATCCTCCACAAAGCCTCACGTGCTCAGAGGCAGGGCTTGTGGACAGCGATTGGATGATGGGATGCTACATTTGGCTTGGTGTTGGGAGATGGGGCTTCCCTCCCTATCTCCTTGCCTTCACTCTCTGCTTCCAGGCTGCCATGAGGGGAAGAGCTTGCCTCCTCTGCTCTCTTCCCCCATGCTGCTGACTATGCAAGGACTGACTCTTCTAAGAAAGAGCTGAAGAAAACCTTTTCTTCTCTTTTAAGTTTCGGGTATTGGGTATTTTGTCCAGGCAATAAAGAAAGTGACTAAGACAGTTTCCATTGCACTTTTGAAGTGTTAAAAGTAGCTTGCAGGCCCTACCCTTGCTATCTTGGAATTCCGGTATAGGAAGTTATAGACTCCAGGCAGACCAGAAAGGTAAGAATTCCTCTGGGTACCAATCAGGTGTGCCTTGGTGCACACAAGGCTTTAAAAATATGTAAAATGAAGGAGGGTGTGTAGGCGATATGACTATTCCCACTTTCGCAAGATGGTATCATTCACATGTCTAAATACATACACCTGCTGTGATGGAGGGGTGTGGGCAGTGATTTCCCTTCTCTAAGCCGCTTCCTCATCTGCAAGGTAGAGTGACACTTGCCCCACACATGCTTAGGGGGATTTTTTAAAGATACTTTAGTGTTAACATTCTGATTTTAAATTTTTTTCCTGTTTTCTTTACATTTCCTTTCTTTCATTGACAGTTTATTAACATATCATTGATATTAAAACTGTGTAAGTTTGGGGAAAACATAAGCATTGTGAAATTATCACATTCCAGGCAATTAACATGTCTGTCACTGGTACATAACTACCATTAGAAATACAATTCTTAAAATAAGTTGAAAATTATGCAACACATACCAAACCCTAAAAACCCTGCAGTCAGCAGTTTTGAGGCTTGACAGCCCTGACTTGGCGGCAGGCGGGCTCCTCCTGGAAAGCTGCGGCATTGAGCGTTGGCAGCAGGAACACAGAGAGTTGGTCCCTCACCCACTCACCCACGGGTCAGCAGGGGGACCTCCGTCCATCCATCCTGGGTTGTCACCACCTCACGCTTGACCCCAGACACCACCGTAGAACTGTCTTTGGCCAGAAGATCAAAAATGTCATTGTTATAAATTTCCACTATGGAAACATCCACCTTTGGGCTTCCTGATGGATTTTCTGAAATAAGCCTGGGGAAACACACAGAAGAAATAAACCATCTGAGAAGTGCAGTGAGCCCTCAGAAATGCCTTCAAAAGGGCTCCCAAAGCCAGGTGACACAGTCCTGGAGATACTCAGCAAAACTCCTGTAGCCCACGAGTGGAGGGTGGATTTACTAGCATCAAAGTCACTGAAGAGTAAGGGAATCCTATTTAAAATCCTTTTATTTTTCATATTCAAGTTTGCTTTGTTTTTGTTTTTGTTTTTGTTTTTTGAGACAGGGTCTCACTATGTAGTTTGAGCTGGCCTTGAACTCACTTTGTAACCCACATTGGTCTCGAACTCACAAGGATCCTTTTGCCTCAGCCTCCCCAGTGTTGGGATTACAGGTGTGAGCTACTATGCCTGGTTTAAAGTTTGCTTTTTAAAAATATTTTTATGATAGTCCACAATGATTACAGTTATCATGGGGAATGGGTACATGAACATGACATATCTTAATTCTGTTTATGTTCTGAAATCCATTTTAAATTCAGTCCTAGGAACAAAGTTACTTGACTGGAGTTCTATTTAGACCAGTTGCCCCTGCTATATCCCAGTGAGGATGCTGGAGAGTGTGGTCTTGATCAGAAGCCACACACCCAAGTCTTGCCATGCACAGCTGAGAGCGAGATGCCAGGACTAGGACCTGCAGCACCTGCCACGAATGAGGTTGTTGCTGTGTGCGCTGCACTAGCAAAGACTATGTCCTTTCTTTACATCAGTGCTACTTGCATGTCCCAACTGAGACCTCCCTGTGACCTCCTAAACCCTTTGCAGGCTCTGAAAAAACCACGTCTTATTCTGTTACGTCTTTTAAAGCATTATGTGCTGACTATTGAGAGATTTAAAAACAAGGACACAGCACACTTAGAGAAACACTATATTCCCACAAGAAAAATGAGACCATGAGCATGCAGCTTCCTTCCTCCCATCCAGTTTCCAGCACGACCCCTTTGACAAAACTCTGCCTGAGGGAGATATTGCAGGAGCAAAGGCCAGGGATGCTGCAGAGATTGTCACTTCTTCTTTCTTGAACAATGACACCAACTTTTCTTGACTTGTGCTGCTCTTGTTTATAAAGATATTCTGAGCTCAGGTCAAAACTCTCCAATGGGTGGACATTATCTGTACTACAGGAAAAGTCTAGCTGGGACATTTTCCCTTTAAACTTTACTAGACTGAAGTTTTTAACCAGATCTAGAGGGTGTTCTAAATAAAATAAGCACTTGGCATCATCAAATAGTAAGAAATATAAAACAACAGATTAACCTAAAAGAAAAATCAGGTGAAATTCTCGAGTGTTAAGATCTGGATTGTTTTTGCCATTGCCTTCTGCTGACACTATTCCAAGGAGACTGAAAAGTGAAAACCAAACTCAGCTAAGTGGCAGATTTCACATGTTGCTTTCCTCTCCAGTGGAAGAGTGCAAGACAGGTACAGAAGTGTGGCCTCTGCATCTATCCTGTTCCTTTCTGTGAGACGTTATGCCTCTGAGTGTCGCCAATCTTGAATTCAACCTGCAGCACTTTATTTGAAGATAAGGAAGATACACCTTCCACTATCTTCAGAATACCCAAGAGTTAATTTAAAAGATTTTCCACCACATTCACTGTGTTGATGGCTGAATTCTAGGCGTAATATTCAGAACCAGTCGTCAGGCTCAGTCTTTTAGAAACAAAGCATTTAGTAGGTTTGCTGAGCATGTAAAGGAGCAAAGGCAGCATGACGCAAAGAATCCGATAATAAAAACCATGTTAGGCTCCCATGAGGCTCTAAAGGCCAGTGTCCAGCAGAGGGCAGTGGGCTGTAGTTGTCTTCTCTTTCTAGTCTCTTGGCCACTTTTGCCTTTTCCATCGATTCCTGCACACATCCCACTGGATCATAATGTCTGGCCTGTCTTCTTCTTGATATTTTAAAGTTGAAAGATTTATCACATGCATTTCTGTGTTTCTTATGCCTCTAACAGTGCTTTTACATACAGACACATTGAACATTTTAGCTGATAAGAAAGATAATGAGATCAGTCTAGGAGAATATAGCATCAGCAGCCAGGAGAGATGGAAAATAGGAAGAATCCCAAAGGTGGGGTTTTATTTTATTTTAAATGGCAGGGATGCCTTCATTAGCAATGCCTGTATTTGGTAATGGCAGCCATTTAAAAGGTATGTATTTTAGGATAAAGGCTCATATTAGCATTCTCTGATGTCCATGCCTGATGTGGTTTCATATTTTGGGCAGACAGACTGCTTGCGTTTTAACTTGGGCACGCCCAAACTTAGCCACGCATCTGGCTGGACATGTTCCTTTCCAGAGCCTGTCTCTACTGATGAGGAATGCCTTATGTTTGGACTTTCTTTTTCATTCTTGCAGATGAAGAAAGAGAGGCTAGGGGATGCTGGGGCTGGCCTCGGTCTCAGCTAGAAGAGAAGAGACTCAGAATTTTTTCTGGTGAACCTTGATGCCCCAAATCACTACTCTTACATGGCCAGTTATCACTGCATGCCCTGTGACTAAAAAATATTTAAAGAATGACTTACACCCTCTGTGGAAGTGGAGTAATGTAAATAGTTATCAGTAATGGGAGCCTATGCTTGATGAAGTGGAGAATCCCATTTCTACATTGTTCTAACTGCCCAGATGTTTCCAGAACCATCTTCCACAGAACGCCACGCTATCAGCAGCTCTTCCCAGCGCTCCCGAGCTCCAGAATCAGAGCGTGACCTACAATGTGTAAACATTTGCGCCCTGTGTGTAAATCCCACTGCACCCTGAGCCAGCCCTGTAAGCTGACACTGCCCACTGTGGGATCCCTGAGGGAAACATCCTCCCTTGGGTTGAGGTTGAACACTGTGCCTCAGAACTCAGCTGACAGAGGCTGAGAAGCAAGCAGAGTGGGTCCCCACACTCCCATTACCCCTCCTGGTTCCCACCGTCTAGTCCTACCCTTGTGTTACCCAAACTCCCTGTCTTGGAGCCTCAAAAGGTTTCTTAGTAGACAGAAAAATTATCAGTCAATGACCTTAAATTATTGAACTTATTTTAACTGATACATAAAAACATAAAAGTGTTATGTTACATATGTTACGTTATAAGTGTTAACATAAGTATTATGTTATGTTATATAAAACATTTATGGGGTGCCATGTGACATTTCAATACACGATATAGTGTGTAACGTTGGCATCAGGGTAAATGAATATTTCCTCAGACATTTACCATTTCTTTACAATAAAAACTTTCAATTTCCTTTCTTGCAGTCTCTGAAATACACAGGTTGTTACTGTTCTCTCCACTCAGCAGAATGTATTCCTGCATTTTACTATAAATAAGTACCCAAGAAGCCTTTCCCCTGCCCTCCTCCCTACCTGCTCTCCCAGCCTCATACAACCACTATTCTTCTCTCTGTGATAGCAATTTTTTTTATTTTACATGAGTGAGGTCATAAGGTACTTGTCTTTCTGTGCCTGGCTCACTTTGCTTAGCTTAATGTTCTTAGGTTCCACCCATGTTGTCACAGATGACAGATTTCATTCTTTTCTATGGCTGAATAGTATTCTATGGTGCATATGTACCACACTGATTTATCCATTCGTCAGTTGATGAACACAAGTTGATTCTATTTCTTGGCTTTTGAGAATAGTGCCACATAAACATGAGAGTGCAGTTCTGTGTCTTCAACATACTGATTTCATTTCCTTTGGCTCTATACTCTGAAGTGGATTGTTAAATCATATGATGGTCCTATTTTTAATTTTTCTAAAAAATCTCCACATTGTTTTCCGTAACAGCTATACTAATTTATACTCTCACCAAGAGTGTGCAAAGTTCCCATTTTTTCATATCCTTGCCAGTATTTATTTTTAATGTTTTAGATAACAGCCATTATTACTAGGTGGAGTTAGGTAAGATCTCATTGTAGTTCTGATTTGCATTTACCTGGTGATTAGTGATGTCAAGTATTTTTATATGCCTGTTGACCATTTCCATGTGCTCTTTTGAGAAGGGTCCACTGAGGTTTATTCCCATCTAATGATTGTACCATCTGTGCTGTCTTCTTTATGAGTTCAGACACTTTCAGACTGATCAACATAGACGCTAAGAGGCTGCCCCAAGCAGGTTCTTTATAATGGTGGGTAAATATGTGGGTGGACAGGAGATGGGGGCAAAAGGTGAAGAGCATCCAACTACCATGAGGGCCAAGGGAGAACAGAGGGTGGCCTAGGTCCCAGGAGCCCCAATCCCCATGTCCCTCTTCCCAGATGATGCTACTGCCATCACAGTTCTGACACAGTCTCACCTGTAGCCAGTGTCCTCCTGGCCAAGTGGACCAAGCCTGGCAGGGACATACTCCTGGGTGACAGTGACCTGTGAGCTCCAGTATAATCCTGCTGAGCCCTTCTGCAACACACTCATGCATCATAGTGTTTTGGTGTGCTGAGATCCCAAGATAAGGTGTACACATGTAAACTGATAAACATATCTATCTATATACACAAATATTTAAATATTACTGGCCTTAAGAGGCATCAAAATATTATTAGGCTTGGTGGGAGCTCTTTGGTCATGCTCTGGCCATAATTTTAGGACATGGAAGGGTTATCTATGCAAGGAAACATAGACAGAGAAACTGAACCTCTGAGTTGGGAGCACCATGACACTGGCTGCAGCTGAGTCTGCTGCTGACAGCCGACGGTTTGGTGAGAAATATGCAATGTCTAACTTCACAGCGAGCCCAGACATTCAAAGCAGTGTGCAAACAGGAAGATGATCACCAAAAGGCTGAGGCTAGTAACCAGGGCAAAGCAGTGGCTCAGGAGATGCAGTATAATTCTAAGCCCTCCTTCCAATCTTGATTGCTTTTTTTTTTCCTTCTAGGAATAATTTTGTTAGTGAAATTGAAACAATTAGTAGTGGGTGTCCTCTGTGGATGCGTTAATGGAACAGAGGACCTTCCATGGGACAAATTTGCTGGAAGGGCCAAGCAAGGCAGATAAGTCTTCTCTGCAGGGTGGTAGGAAAAGACAACACTGCTCTGGAACCAAACTTTTGTACTGGGAATTAACTTGGGGTCTCTTCCAAGACATTTCATCCTAATAATAGACTTCCAGCATACATTTGTGGTAAGAACTTGTGGCATTCATAGCAATAATGCTCAAGAGTATGCTGGGGTGTTAAATGCCAGGTGTAGCTTTCTACATGACTCACATTGTCCCTCTAGTCCCTGCATAGCACCTTCCTGTCATCACCATCATCAGAGTTACCTGAAGAGCTCCTCAACTGCTCTGGGGATAAGTCCCAAGTCGCTGTGGGCATCTGATGGTAGCCCTGGTCCCAACATGGTGTAGCTCTTCCCACTCCCCGTCTGCCCATAGGCCATGATGCACACATTGTACCTGAAATTCAAATGACTTGGTTGGCGAAACACAGATAAAGGACAGGGTCCTTAGTGGATACTGGGAGAAATTGTTACTTGGATGTAAAACTTCAGTACACTTCATTCTGTGTTCCCCTGTAAGCACTCTTTGTAAATTAGATTTTCATCCAACTATAACTATTATTTACGTAAACCATTCACTGCATAGCTGTTTTGCTATATAGAGCATGAGATAAAATGATACTTACACTCACGCATACAGCATGGATCTCATCAGTATCTACCTTAAGTCATTTGACATCCTCCATGGGGAATGGCTGTTTACCGGCTTTGCAGCTCACAATTTATGACGGTTCTAACCTAAGGAGTCCCTCCTAAACTCCCACTTCTCATTAACTTTCAGTGCAATCTTAAAGTCACCTGATGTAATTTGACCTTCATAAAATTGGGCCTATTACATATAACTTTAATATAAATTCTTATATATTTTCTTTTGAAGTTCTTAAAATTTTTCCTCATTATATATACAAACAATTGCTAGCATTGTTGGCAGTAATTATAGTTAGATGATAATCATACTTTTTTATATTTGCTACCCAAGGGGTTGTGGGGTTTCCATTGTCTGTGAGCTGCATGTGGCAAGGTTGACTGATCCTACATCTGGATTATTTGACAATAGTTTGTTTCACAGAACACAAGATTTAACAATATACTCATAAATTTTCTTCTAGTCATTTTGTTTAGTCCAAGACATCAATGAGAAGACTGGAAACCATGGAAGAACATTTGAGATTAGTTTGTGCTATAAAATTATATTGGCAGCCTTGAACATTTGAGATTAGTTTGTGCTATAAAATTATATTGGCAGCCTTGAACATTTGAGATTAGTTTGTGCTATAAAATTATACTGGCAGCCTTAAGATTTTCTTGACCCTAAAGGTAAAGGTCAATCCAGCCTACAGCTGTTAAATACATCATGCAGGGTGCTCTGCCCACGGCCAGGTGAGAATCCTTTGGTGACTGTCCCCAATGCACATTCCTCACCTCAGAGGTGCTGACTGACTGAGACAGGGTCTTGCTGTGTAGTTCAGGCTGATACTGAACTCACTATGTAGCCCAGGCTGGCCTGGAATACACAGTGATTCTCCTGCCTCAGCCTCCCGAATGCTGGGATCACAGGTGCCACTGTACCCAGCACAGATGTTCTGACTTACTTAACCTTCACTCAAGCTATTCTGTTTTACCTCAGGTCAAACAAATACAGTTCTTTTGATAGAATGGTTTTATGAAAATATTCAGATTGCTAGATTCTTATTCCCACCAGAATAGTGATGCCAAAGGGAGAAGACAAGGAAGCCCATCTCTGAGATTAACTCTTACATTCTACCCAAGATCTTGGAACCACATTGGGCAAAGCAGATCATGGTCTCTGTCATTCTAAATAATTTTTTTTTCCCAAAATCGAAAATGCTTATGGCATTCTTAAAAAATTCCCACACATTTCACACCTCTTCCAGCTTCCACCAAATGAATATTTCTCTCCAGGAGTCCTGGACTGCAATTATTATTATTATTATTATTATTATTATTATTATGCAATGCTGGGGCCTTGTGTGTGCTAGGCAAACACTTTACCACTGAGTGGCACACTGAGACAGGTGGTTCACATGTGGTTCTTACGGACTGTCAGACCTCCTAGGAATGTGGATTGCAGAAGGCTCAGCACTTGTAATAATGATGTCCGCTTCAGGCTCTGAAGGGAAGGCAAATCTCTCAGAACTCACTCTAACCACAATGCTTTCCTCATTTCTGCAACCTGCTCATTTAAAAAATGCCTTCTGTGACACCCTTGTCATTTGCAGGACAGGAAGTATTTTGGGTGGGTATAGAAGCCAAGCAGAAGCAGGAAGCGCAATCACCAGAGGGAGGACTGGCTGTGTATGTGTGGGCCGTGAGGAGGACATGACCTCAGCCAGCAGATTACAGGCCTCCCGCTGTACAGCACCCTGGTGTAAAACAACAATGTGGTAATTATAGACTCTATTTTGTTGAGATTGGCCATGCAAGAAGCCTTTGCTACACAAACGAAAATAAGTCTTGTTCAGGAAGTTTGATGTAGACTTCTTTGCAAAACTGAGATTCGCCCAAAAACCCTGCAGTAGAATGTCTTGGCTATGGTGTTAAGTATACAAACCTACTTTGACTTACAGCTAAAGAAATGTATTTACTTCCAAATTATGCCCCTTGCCTTAAAAATCGGTAGCTGTGCTTTCCAAAAATAGAAGGCTGAGTCCCAAAAGGAAACATTTCCCAATCTGATGTTGGCATTTTCAACAGATTTTTTTAAACTCTGAAGAGCAAAACTAACCCCACAGAGAAGAAAGGGAGCAGCCGTGGCTGCAGTCTGCAGTCCACACCAATGAAATTCAGTGTGGAGCCAGGGCACGTGCACCCAAACGATGATTCCTTTGAGGGGGAACATACATTCCCTGGTAGACACTGCACCAGTGTTCACCTGGCTTTGCTTAAGTATCGCATGATGCCTGGCCTCTGATGGCCCGTTCTCATTCTGTCGCATGAATGAGGTTGGCGTGTGCAGTACTTAAATGTAGTTTTAATAACTGGCCTTAAAAATATTTTAACTCACCCATCTAAGAGGGATGTGAGTAGTGGGCACACATCTGCAAACACTTCTGTCTGAGGTACTTCTGGACTATAGACTCTGGGAGACAAAGTGAAGCAGTGCATTAATGAAAGAGGAAGAAGGCTTTTACATCCATGCATAGATGCCTGGGAGAGCATCATCTACCCCTACACACACACACACACACACACACACACACACACACACTTACACACAATGTAACCAATGCTGTCTCATAAACAGAAGTAAAGGGCAAGTGAAGCCATGGGGCTCGCTATACAGTTTAAGAGGCACTGGGATGCAGGGTGGCACTGGATCCTCCGGAGGCTTGCACTCCAGCTGTTCCAGACAGTCCCGCCTGAGACAAGGCTCCCACCTCGTGGGCTGGGGCCGTGTGAGCACTGTGGGCTTTCAGTCACTCTTTGTTGGTACCGGGCTTCTCCTCATTCAGATGCTGACTGGCACTGAGCTGGAGACCGTGAGGAGACTCTGCACATCTCCTCCATGGTCCATGAAGTCACAGAGGCCACTGGGAAGCTGGAAGAGTCCTCAGGCACTGCAGACAGAGCCTGGGTCCCCTTTATCCTTTGGTAGTGGAAAAAGGATGTGTTGCTTCCCAATGTCTATTTTTAGTTCTCCAGCTTCACAAGCCTCTCATCTGCTACTTTGACAATACTAAGACCAGGTGCGAGGGAGGCCTGAGCCCCATCTTTAGTTGCTGTCATTGTAACAAAGCCCTCTTTAACACCTGGAGATACACAATGAGGATTTACCTGAAAGATTAACATACAGGTCCTTTATAATCACATGAATTAATAGGATAAGTTGTACTTTTTGTTAATAAACTGCAATGCAAAGTCTGCATGTTTAATGTATATCTTGGATCCATTCTGCATCATGAAGCATACTTACCTTTCAAAATTATATGTCTTATTAATCAAAGGATGGCCAGGACGATCACACTGTACTAGGATGGTTTCCTAATAGAAAAGATGAAACAGAGCAGTCATACTCTGCCAGGGTTCATTAATTAGGCACCACGTGAGGCTGACAGAGGACAGCCCCAGGCTAGCCCAGCTGCTGCCTGCTTTTGTCAACAGAGACACACTGGAGCACACAGAGCTCTTTGTTGACAGATGGCACCCAGGGGCTGGACTGAAGAGAAGCACTGGGTAATCGAGAAGTTGGCCAGATGGCCTCAGAGACCTTGTATCCACCTGCTCCCTGCAGGAGTCTGCTGACCTCTGACAGAGAGGAGGAGGTCATGCTTACTGAGGAAGACTTGACAGGTCAAGGGGCTGCTAGTTTGCAGGCCAATTCAGAAGGCACTTGGCATTCAGACAAAGCACAGCAGCCTCAGCAGCTAGAACAGGCCTGTCTCCGGCAGCAGCATTATTTAATTATGATGGGAGAAGCTAAAATGTCTGTGTTCAAGCCTTGGCAACCCTCGGCCTTGCTGAGCTATTTTCTTCAGTTACATCCTGTATGGAAGAGGCAAGGACATGCTCATAAGCGATGTGGATTAGCTTTGGATTTCAGCAAAGGAAAAACGAACATGGATTGGTTCCAGTTTTAAAACAAAACATGAATTCATGAAAGAACAGGAGCACAGGAAAACTAAAGACAAACAAACAAGCAAACAAAAAACCCTAACAATTTCAGTGATGAAATACCCACAAGCACCTGACTGTTTTTCATAGTGATATTGAGAATATGCCTTCATAACGCCCTGGCTCCTTACTGGGACTTTAGATATGCATGGACACTGTGAGTAAGTGTGTGTGTGTGTGTGTGTGTGCGTGCAGTAATAAGTACATGTTGCAAATGTGGCCTATTTTGGGTGGAGGCCACAAGTAGAAGGACCTGATAGCTATGCATCTCAGATGTGGTCATCTGTTTTTGTCTGCTGCCAAAAGCTAGGTCAGGGTGGTGACTGGAGCACAGTACTATACCATTTGGACATGGTTAGAACACTCTGATGCCCAAGGCTGACCTTAGAACATGGAGGACCTGGACTTATTTAGAGGTAATAGATACTTACACTTAGGAGGTAGGGTCTAGTTGAAGGGAGTGGGTTGTGGGGGAAACCTTGGAGACTATATCTGATCCCTGGTCCCTTGCTCTCTGTCCTTCTCCTACTTCCTGGCTGGCAGGTGAAGGGCACACACACACACACACACACACACTCACTGTGGGCACGTCTCCACAGAGTCCTTCCTGCAAACTCTCTATGTGCAGCCCCTGCCTCAGGAGCGGCACCCCCATATGACAAGGTTACAGCCCTCTGCTCTCTTTGTATCAAGTCTCCCAAACAAGAGGCAGGAGCCAGAGCTCTGCCTCAAAGCAGGGCCAGTACACCAAAGAGCCAGAGGAACAGGTTTGCCAGTTCCTGGCAAGCTTCAGGCTATCCTTCCTTCCGCAGCCTGTGACAGCCCTGTGGAGGCCAGCAGTATCCTGGTGCCCCACGGTGAACTGCCCAGGACACATACTCTGCTGCCTCTGATGCCCACACTTTTTAATCATAAAAACAAGAGAAAAGCCAGGACTCATATGACCCGGCCTCAAAGCTCAAGAGACACCATATAAGGAGCAGAGAAAGCCATAAAAACAAGTTAGAATCCAAAAGTTCCCCATGGCCCTTTAGAATTTCATTGCACAGTGTAATCAGCACATTTCAAACATCTGAAACAATTCCACAAGCAATGTTTAGTTTTTCCAAGAACAGCTTAAACATATTTTCCTAAATGTCCCAAAAAATCTCCTCTTTCACAATACTGAATATTCCTTATTCTCACACATGGGAGTTGCTTCCGTCAGCTTTTAAAACAATTTCCTTTATTCAAACTTTTAAACTCTGGGCCCTACAGCTCTGGGCCCAGAGTTTAAGGTGGGAGCTGCTTGGTGTGGAGCTATTTCCTGAGGAAGCTCAACTGAGCATAGACCTTATTACAACACCCACTGGGACTCCAGGATTCAGTGCAACAACACTCATGACTGCCTGGCTCAGCGTTGAGTCCAGCGAACATTGTTTTCCTTAGGCTTTATCATCTCTTTTCTTAAGGCTTTTTCACTCAGTGCTGGGGGTGGAACCCAGGGCCATTTGCACATTAGCATGCAAACAGTTAGCAGTAAACACTCTACCGCTGAATTGCACTGCTACCCTTTCACCATCTATTTCCTTATTTACCTATGTTTTCCTTATTTACCTATGTTTTCCTGAAAATAAGGTGTAACTAGAATTCAGAAATGCAAGCCCCAAACAGCCTGCCATTTAGAGTAGACACTGAGCAAGAGAGAGTAAGGTATACTCTTCTGTATGACACTGCCCATCACCATGGTAATAATCCAGTTATTAATTACTGCCACAATTTATTTTCTAATCAGGTCTTATCTTGGGGAAACATAGAAATTCAATTTCCTAGAATAGCTTTACAACTGCGTGAGGCATAAAACCGTCATTAATCTTGGAGCTAGAAGTAAGTTTTAATCTCCACATCCTCACATTTTACAGAATGCCCTGTGAGTCCAAGAAGAAGCAGGGGAACTCCATTTAGACACCCATCCAGCTATCCCTTCCACTCTTAGCCTTGCTCAGGATCAGAAACAGCTTCAATGGCTAGCCTTTCCCTGGCCATCTGCTCACAGGAGACAAGGTCATCACTGCCTGGTGAGTAGTAGATGGTAGATGAGAACCACCTGTAACTTCACAGTCCATGGGAGCCCAGGTGTGCTCATAGGTGGGGGCAGTCCCTTGGCACACTGCAGCAGGGATACTATCCTGATCCCATCTGGGGGGCAGAGTGCTCACCCCAACACACCCATGGAAGGCTATGTGTTCTGCACACAGGAGCAGTGCCTACCTATGAGGCACCACCTGGGGACCATGGCCCAGGAGGCCACATAGCCTGAAAAAGGAGGGAGGGTAGCCTGGAGTATGGCCAGCCGGCACCTCGTGTCACCCTGAGGATCTCCTTACACATGTGAATCTTAGCACACCACACGCAGGACAAAAACTAAGTCTCAGTAGGTGTAGTTGAAACTAACCAATGATCTCTTAGAGCACCTATGGTTGGAACATTTTATATAAATTTCACATGCATATGCAAGTACCGTTTACAAGTATTAAGAATATATCTGTTAGCATTCAATGGAACACACCGTCAACACATAATTTAAAAAGAGTGATAGCCTTGGGGAGGACAGCCAGGGTGAGAGGGTCACAGAGGCAGAGCGAGTTGTTGCCTGTGTTCCAGTTTCTGTAGTAGCTGATGGATGAATAGAAGTTTATAGTATTATCAAAGTAAAAATGCAGGCACAGGTTTTGAACTGCCTGACTTCTACACTTTAGAAATACACAGAGCAACCAGACAGCAAAGCCAAAGACTCAAGTGCATTCACAGTTCACTGTGAACTGAGTGGGGACCAGAGACATAGGTCATCAGCAGCCCAGACAGGCATGCAGTCCTGTATGGTCCTTTCTGGCAAACAGAGTATTGTGAGCTTTGGTGCAGATACAGATTCAGGGGAGGAAGTTCCTGGACACTCACTCTGCAGGTCCACAATCACACTTGACCAAATGCCTTATGCTCCCTTCCCAGGATACTGGGGAACCTGGGAGAAGATGGAGGTCCACCCCCATTTGAAGTGATTTTCCCCTAGGTACCACAATGGGGGAGGAGAGCAATCCTTCAAGAGTTTCCAGGAATAAAGGAAAAGAGGTGCTAGAGCAGATGTCACTACTTTGTAGCCCCAGTGCCATGAGAGGTCATTGCTGCTGTGGCCATCCCAGCGAGAGACACAGACTAGGTGTACCTCCTCCAAAGAACTCAGCGCTTTCTCCCTAGGGATGGCCCCAGCCTGGCTGCACCTTCCAGCTTGCAGGAATGAGGTGAGCTTCTCTGGACCGCAAGTTTGCCACCAGCCAAATTGGACTGTGGGAAATGCCCCAGGCCCTCAGGCCCAGGATCTTCAAAAACAAACTAAGGAAGAGTTAAGAGTAGCCTGATGTAGCTTGGGATACCAAGAAAGGCTTTTCAAGGAAGAGATGTTTATGTTGAAAACAGATAAGTGAAAGCAGGCGAGCCAGGCCAGGAGAGAGGCTGGGTGAAACCCCTGAGACAGGAAGGAGGCCACAGATAGGCACAGGGAGGCAGACAAATGCAACACAGGGTACACAATACCTTCACGGAGATGCACTGAAGAAGTGACCTGACCACACTGCTAGGTCAGTCATGGACAGGTAGGTAGGGAAGGGCATAGCCTGGACATGATGAAAATGGAGTAAATCAGACAGTCAAAACAGGATGAACAGAACTTGGTGAAGGATTAAATGATGACCTGGGTAAATGGTGCTGCCACTTGTTGAGTTGGAAAAGCAAGAGTAGATCCAAAGAGAAAGTCAAGAATTTAGCTTTTGTTTTTGGTTTGAGAATCGTGTATACCATGCCCAGAGACCCTGTTAGTACAGCCTGTGTGAGTCTGGAATTTGGAAGGGTCAGGACCAGGAAGGGACACAGCTGGCTCAGGTTTTCGTCAATACAACAGCAGGTCAGGTGCTACAAAAAGCAGGGCCTCAATGTGCTCTGTACTTCTGAGTGAGCCACATGGCTATGTACCCACACTCCTGGCTGTTCAAGGCCTGGAGACCAGAGAGAGAGAAGATCGAATAATGTGAGGACTTGCAGGTCCAGGATTCGAGAGTCTTCTCCAGAGTGTCAAACCTACCAGCGTCCTTGGGCACCTCTCCACAACATGTTTTGACATTGAGATAAGTGACGTAAACCAGCTCTGCTCATCTACACTCAAGAATTCAAGTTGGTAGCCGTCAAAGTTGGTAGTAAAGAGAATGGCAAATGACAGTTCAGCAAAAACTGGATATAGAGCCAGAAGTCTGTTCTCCCATATCTGATTATCAAACAAGCAGATGTAAATTAAATGAAACATGCAAGTAAATAACCCAAAGATGGCAGCCATACGAATGAGGGCAATAGTCACTCTCCATCTGTGGCTGGTCTTATTATACATATTGAGTCCAAAACTATTAAGCACTGAAGGAGATTGTTAATTGAAACTAAGTGGCATATTACATCCAACACAAACTGAAACTCTTCAGACTTCTGGAACTACAAACAGCATGTGGGAGCCAAGAGGTACAAGGTCACAAAACCAAAGAGTTGCACTTTCAGCAGGTTTCATGGTACAAAGTTCTTGAATAAGCTGATGTAGTCAACTCTAATCTTGCTGATTTTTCTTACACATAATCCAAATGCCCCAATCAAAAGAAATGTTACCTTATTTTGTTTGGTAAGATATGAGAAGATTCAGATTTCTGAATTAAAGACCAGTGGAATTTTTGCAAGGCCAGGAGAGGTCCTTTACCAGATGGACAAGGTAACAAAGAAACACCGTTAATAATAAGAGTGACCCTTCGTTCCGGGCCTGGCTAGGCCTCCTGCTCAGGGCATGCATTCCCACTGGAAAACTTTTGAAGGCCTGCCACACGTCATGCTCAGTGATAGTGGATGAGGAGTGGCGAGGTGATGTCCAGGGATTCCCTTAACCCATTAAGGAGGATTTCATTTCTCTTTCATTGTTTGGCTTCACTCAACAATACTGGTGTTTGAGGCAACATATATCCAACAAAAAAAAATACTCTAAAATGAAATTTTGGCAGTGTTTATTTTCAGAGGCACTGTCAATGAAATTTTAAAATATAGCTGAACAATTTCCTTAGCCTGCTTGTAAAAAAAAATAAGGTCAGCAACCCATTAACTAAAAGAATGGCTAAAGTTTATAGTACACAATAGATTGGTTCAGATGAAACAGACCCTGTGAGAAAGTAGGTAAGATGAATAGCAATCAAAATAAAATATCTTCAAAATAATCTAATCTATATGCCCTAAGATTTTCAGGTTAAATTCAGAATTAGCACTACTAATTGTTTAGCCAAGCTGGCTCCTTGCATAACAGTTTACACTCTCACTGTCAGGGCGACTGACCAAGGCCCCTCCAGAGGCCACCTAATTATCATGAAAAGGCAGCACCTCGTACAGGTCCCATCTCCCCCCAATATGCCATTCTGGAATCAAGCCTCCAGCATGAGAGCCTCTCGGAACATAATCAAACCATCTTCAAACCAGATCAGTAGCAAAACAGGCTCCTCCAAATGTGCTGCCTTGGCATGAAGATTGTCTTTAAAGGCACTTGAAAAACAGTAGACACAGGAAGATACCACCTTCCTGACAGCAGGTAGTAAAATCAGGGAAGAAACATCCCACCAGGGGAAGGCTCTCACGGTTACAGCTTGCTCAGCGGCACCTTGCTTTCTCACGCCCTGTCTTCCTTACTCTCCTCTCTGAGCAGCCTGTGTGAAAATTTTCAGGTTCTACCACTACCCTAGGTCTTTACTTCCTTACAAAAGTACCGGTGTCCTGTAACTTCATAACAGGCTATATACTGTTCTCCTGCTAACCTGTGCTAGGCCCCCCTTTAATGCTCAGCCCTGCCAGCAACTGTGAAGGGGAGACGAAAGTTCTTTCCCCATTCACACTGCACACACCACTCTCTCCATTTCTCACACTTCTACAGCTGGCTTGTTCAAGTTGAGCTCTGAACGAGGCCCTGCAATGGCTGACCAGGTAGCTTATATATCTCCCTCTATACCACCTGCCTTCCCCTCACCCCGTCTTTTAGAGATGTTATTGATTTGTTAGAGAAACCAGATGCTTTGTTCCAAAAAGCATCCACATTCTGGGATGTGGCTGTTTCCTTTCATGAAACAAATTTGGAGAACTGACTAGAATAGAAGTGCTTCATAGGCAGCCCTGACCTCTTATGTGCCATCCCAAGGCAGTGTCATGTACCCAGAGGGCCACAGCAGCCTCAAGGGTGACAAAGGGTAGCTTCTAATTTCTTTACTCATTCTTTACCAACAGGAATCGTCTGTAAAAAAGAACTTTTTTCTCAAAACCTACTCATTTTCCCTGAAATATGTCTCCCAAAACATGTGCATCAGTGAGAGTTTTTAAAGAAATAATTATGAACTCAAAGGCTTTAACTATAATTACATGTGTCAATCTGCTTGAATTACCTTAATTCTTTTTTGGCTTTGTCGTTTTTTGTTTGTTTGTTTTTGTCTTTTGTCTTTTTGAGACAGCATCTCGCTGTGCAGTTCAGGCTAGTCTTGAACTTGCAAGGATCCTCCTGACTCAGCCTCCTCCTCCTGACTCAGGGTGAAGATTGTGCTTCACCTTGCACTGTCAGGAGTCCCTCATGATGGACACTGCATCTTGGGGTCACAGCCATCATGCTTGTTACTTCTCTCTCTCTCTGTCCACACAAGGGTTCCTGGCTTCTCCTGTCCATTTTCCAACCCAGATTAGGGTCATCTGAGCAGTATCCCTTCCTTAGACTTTATGGTAAGTAAAGTTATGCTAGGAATTTAGCTCAGTGGCTCAAGTGCTTGCCTGGTAAGCGCGAGTTCAGGAGTTTGATCCCCAGTACAAAAAAACAAAACAAACAAAAAACAAAACAAGGGCTGGGGATTTAGCTTAGTGGTTTAAGCACCTGCCTGGCAACAGCAAGGTCGTGATTGAGTTCAATCCCTGGTACCAAACAAAACAAAACAAAACAAAACAAAAATTTTAAAAAAGAGGGGGCAGGGGTTTAGCTCAGTGGCATAAATGCCTGCCGAGGTTGTGAGTTTGACCCCCAATACCAAAAAAAAAAAAAAAAAAAAAAAAAAGAATTGGTAGATTAACCTAAATGTGATGGTTTTAAAGAGAATCCAAATCATAATGATTTCAAAGTCAAAGTTATAAACTTCATACTTAACTTGATTACTTTTGCATTTGTAAGGAAACTTCTTAATGCCCTAAATTTTAGAACTCAATTTACAAAAGCTTTATCTTTTGCATAGGAAGACTAATGCAGGTGAAGTGACTCCCTCCTACAGACCTCAGGGTGTGGGTTTCTCATGAGCAAAGTGAACAAGATGCTTCATGAATTAGTTTTCCAGCAGAAATCAAGAAGCAAAAGCTATTCTTGTTAACGAAAACAGCACAGTGTAAGGAAGGAAATCATTTTATATTCATTCCACTTCTGAGTTGCTTTCAGTGGCAGAAATCTCTGAGAACATCTGAGCAGGAAGCTTCTGTAGAGAGGACATTCAGGCTACTCACCTCATCCACAGCATGGGCCACTTCCCGGGAGTCGGAGCTGCAGGAGTAAAGGGTGCGTAAGACGCCCTCCACAATGTCATTTCTCAATTCTTCCCATTCAAACTCTAAAACTCTTACTTTTCCCCATGCCGTCGTTGCTTTCTTGTCTTCTGATTCTTTGTTCCATCCCTCTCTCCCCACACTAGGGCTTCATTCCTTACGCCTTCTCATGTGTTTCCTGTACCTTGTTCCATGGGTTCCTGTACTCATGTTCTGCCTTTCTACAGACCCATTCTTTGCCCCGCTGGCTTCATTCTTTCTTTACTCTTTAATCTTATTTTCATCACACATTTTCCTATTTATTTTCTCTTGAAATTTTTTCTCCATTAACTTGCTGTTTAGCCCAGGTTTCCACCCTACTGTATGTGTGCAGTGGGAGGGACCAGTTACACTGCAGTCATTCACATGGTATTTAAAAGTCTGTCAGACATACAGCCCCTTATCGGACACTGGAGACACACAAAAGTTACAAGGTCTGTGCCTGAGGGAACCTAAGTACCTGCAAGCAATCTGGAATGTGAAAAAATGCAACATGCTTCAAAATAAAACTAAGTGAGTGTGAACAACAGAAGAGCAAAAACAAAACCTTTCCCAAGTCTTCAGAGCAGCACAGGACAGCCCCAAGCAGCAATAGGAACATTCCCCGGTGGCTGGGGCAACTGAGCAAAGGAGTTTCTGACTTACTCAATTTGTATCTACTTACATCTATTAGTCACAGATTAACAATGTAACAAAAGGAATCAGTACAGACCACTTGAAAAGCAAGTTCAAGAAAAGTTAGTCCACTTGAGGTTCCATATTTTCCATTCTTTGATAAATGAAAAATGGCTACCAATCAAAAAAGTAAATTCCATACCATCCCTAGCAAAATGAAAATCCTAATGCTCTGAAAATAAAACAAATTTCAATCATCAAAAAGAGATTGTTTCACATTCTGGGACTGACCAAGGGCCTCCAGAGGACTGTCTGAAGTCAATGCTAAGTTGTCTAGTGTAAAAATGGAAGGCTCTAGCCAGTGTCTAAAAGAGGAGCAAAACCTGGACAGACTAACAAGGAGGACCAAAAGTGCCAGAAACCAAACTCTAAACAAAAAGCACACCATCATGGAGACCAACCTAGGCAAATGAAGAAGGTAGGAGCATCCTTGGGAGTAGAAGCAGAAGCAGGTAGGTCTCCGAACCAGACCCCTGCCAAGCTAGGAGAGAAAAACTCCCCAAGCAGGAAGCCAGCAGCTTCCCCACACAGCTCAACTTGCAGAGAACTGATTCCATGAAAAACCACAAGAGACATGCTGTGCCTGCTAGCACGCCTGGTACCCAACACTGCCCTATCACCTAGCCCTAGACCCCTACTCAGAGACCCAAAATTTTGCACTCTCTCCCCTATCTAAACTCCCCTATAAAACATGCTCTTGCCCCTTGTTCAGGGCCAATGGTCTTTTCCACACCTAGTCTTCAATAAAGCCCTCACACAATGCTTAAACTCTATCCATCTCAGTGGCCTCAACTGTACCTTGGTTTACCCTAACAGTACACCAGGGGGTTAACAGGGAAAGAACAGAGTCTTATGGAGCCTGCTTTTCAAGTAAACATTTGAATGAATGAACTTGAGAGAGTTCTGTATTACTTATGACAACCATCAAACTTTCTCCAGATCATAAACATGATCAGGTCAATTCCGATCACTCTCTTGTCCCTCTGAGGAGTCTCTGGAGGAGGTAAGAAGGAAGAAGGCTGACCTTTTTGATATAATGCATTCCTAGACAGCACAGGGACAAATCTTGGAGACCTGGGCAGCAGAACACTCAGATGCACTGTGTGTGAACAGATACTTTGGCCTCTTTGAAGCCATGTTCTACAGGGACAACACGTCCTAAAGGGGAGCCTTCACCCAGATTCCCAGAGCCTAACAAGGGCCTAGGGCTGGGAAAACTTGGAAGTTCATACCACATCTATACCTTCTCCTTAAAATTCCCCAGCCACGCACAGTCACATAAGAGTGCCACAGCAAGTTACCCATTCTGTAAAACTGGATCATCCAGCTCACAATCCAAAGGCAACAAAGGACGAATTCGACAGTGAACTCTGATATTTCCTTTCAGCTCCTGCAAAGATAAATAGATTTCAACTGTTAAATAGGAGCAAGATCTAATCCCAAGCAACCCTGGCGGAAGATGTCTAGAGTAGCCTTTTCCCCAGATATGATCACTGGTGTACTCTGCTCATTTAGCCTTGGAGGGAAATCCTTGCAGTGTCGGGTTGTCACTCAGTCTTTACTGCCATCATGTTAAAATTCAAATGTAACAAACCTTTCCTTTGAAAATGATTATCATCAGGCAATAATTATCAACAAAAATATCTATCAATGGCATCCTAGACTAGTATTTTTAGGCATTTTAGGCAGTATATCAGAAAATCCACCATGTTCCTTGTTCTTCCCTAAAGTGCACCTCTAAGATCTGATACTGCCCAGGTGAAAACAAAGAACCACTCAGCTATCCTGTCTCCAGAGATATGAGGGCAGAAACACTTCACCTGCATAGAAAGATAGAAATCTATTAAATCTAAGGTTTATATTATGATATGAACATGTTTCAAAATAGTATTTAATCTACCTTTAGAGATGAGAGGTAAATTCCTGCCAGGCTGTTCTCTTATAGCTCTGCTGACAGGGAACTTGCCCCTGTGTACCACACCCTTTATGATGTGGGACCACAATAAAGATGGCAATCATTTTTCCACATAGCTCTTTCAAAATCTTGAGCTTGGAGACAACACTCTCCAGGTGCTGCTTCTTTAGCTCTCATTGTTAGCTCTCATCAGCTCTTGTCACAGCAAAGTCCACTCATGTCTTTAGGTGGCTAAATTCTACCAGCCTACTTTCACCCCTCTCAGAGTGCTGAGCCTGGAGTGAGAAGCTCTCGCTGGCATGAGTCCTGCGCAGATCTGAACAGGACTGGGGCTGCTCTAGTCGTACTGCTCTTCCAGAGGTGCAGCCCAGAAGAGCCCTTGCGTGCCTAGCAGCTCTGAGGCGGCTGGCTGACACAGAGTTGGGGACTATTACATAAAATGCAAGTCATGGCAAATAGGTATCTCATACCCAAAGAGGTCTGGACCCAACCTATGGGAGCCACTGGCTCCTCCCAGCTTCTTGGGTCATGGTGACATATTTGGGGAGGTAAGGGGACCCTTGGTACATGTGTAAGTCTGCTTGTCCCTGAAAGTACACCAAGCCAGACACAGAGTCATAGAAAAGGCTCAGAAGGGGAGGAAAACTGCACTGAATACCTGACAGGAGACAGTCTTCAATAAGGGGGAGGGTAGGAGTGGATGGAAGGAAACAGGTAAGACTCAGCAGCTATCCCATCTGCAGAGGACAGACGTCATCCCTGAAGGCAGGGCCTTCACCCCCTGCACCTGGGTATCAGCATATGGACAGAGAAGCCTAGTGGCAAGGGCACTACCACCAGAGGCACAGTCCATCCCTCACACTTCTCTAGAGGTTGCCAAGAGGGTTGGCTAGTAACAACACAATGATGACGTCAATTCTACCATGTATACCTCTACTGGAAACTGGTGTTGACTCACCAGAGTGTTGCCATTGCTGGGAGCCCTAATATTCTTCAGCAGTTCCCCATCTATCCTGTGCATCTCACTTTCTGAACCCAGGTCAGATTTAGTTATTGCTCTAGTCAGATTTAGTTATTGCTCTAGTCTCTTGAAATAGTCCCTTTCATAATTGAATATGCTCAGATATAACAACCCTGTTTTTTATAACTCAGAAATATGACAATCTAACAAGAGCCAGGGCAGAGCCTAGAGGACATCCTGGGTGCCAGTGTAGGAATCCCTGATCCTGACGGGAGGCCGAAGCTGTACCTCCTCCCCTTGCTCAACCTTGACATACAACGTGCTGAGTGAGCAAGCAGAGTGTGCACTTCCACTGGAAACATGCTCTCATTACTCTCTGAAAACTGAGTGAGTGGCTTTAACCAACTACCTTGCTGCTTCTGAAGGTGTCCTCTGGGCTCCCACAGAAGCAGAACCAGCAAACCTGTGCCCATGCTCTTCATGCGGGGACACAGACAGGTGAGACCAAAAGACCTAAGCTCATTTCAACACTCTTGCAATCTTCCACAATCAAGTGCTCTGTGTTGGACTTGTGTCCATTTTGGGTAGCTTCATTTTTCCCTTCTTCTCATAATGAATACTACGGCTTATCGAGAAATTTTACTTAACTTCTGTCTTTCATCACTAGATTCTCAATCCAGAAAGATAGTGCCACTCTAAAGATTAAATAAGTGACCAAAATGCTTTTAAAACACCTGATAGTACCACTCTGAAGATTAAATCAGTGCTCAGTAACTGTCGTCTGTTAATATTTTCAGTACTGAACCATATAAGAAAATGTGCTTAAAATGAGACTTATGCCAGGCATGTCTGTCACTGAACAGAAGGATCACCGCCTCAAGGGGTCAGAGAGCCCCTCAGGAATGTGCGCTGCCTGTACATTTGGCTACTGGAGCTAGAGACATGGGCTAAAGTACAGCCACAGGAGCCACACCTCCCAGAAGCAAGACTATTCAAACTAACATCAGCCATGGCCCCCTCGTACTGGTACGTGGAGGCCTGATGTCTAGCTTTATCTTTCCTGAGCCTGCAGATCCCATACCTTCCAAGAAAGTGAGGGAGAGACCATTGGACTCTTGCTTAGATTTCCTGGGGAGCAAAAGAACTGACGGAGTGCAGGAGATGGCCAGGTCCTCACACTTTCAAAGACTCAGCACATCACCATCAGGAAGAGTGCTGGGCTCTTAGCTCTTGATACACCAATACCCTCCCACCTCTTTTCATTGCACTCCTGTCAGCGTGACCCGTTGGTCATCTCAGAGATGCTGATGTAGTCCTCATGTATGCCCTGTGTGGCTTCAGTGTGTCCCTGAATCACAGGTTGTTTTTAACACCAACTACAGTGACCCCTTCTTTCTCCATGACCATTTCCCAACCTATTACCCAGGGTAGCTAATGGCTTAAAGAGAAGAAGGACATACAATCCCAGGTGATGGTCTTTTCACTCAATGTTGCCTTCTGCTGCCCACTATGCTGAGACCTCAGGCTTCCTCCTGTCTTCTCACCCCCTCGTACTCCCTAAGAGTCTCTAAATTTTTGGCTCAGTGTCACTGAGGTGTGCCTTCATGCCACTGTAGGTCTGCTCTGATGCTGTCTGCTGAACTTCAGAGTTCAGCATGGCATACTCACCACCAGAGTGTTGTGGAGCTCTCTCCTCCTCTGTTTCTCCAGGTGGTAGCGCATGTCCATTTCTTTCAAAGACAGTTGGAGATGAAGGATCTCTGATTGACATGCTGAAAAGATAATTTCACCCCAGGGTTACACACAGCAACACTGCCGGAAAGGAGAGCCAGGTAAAACATGCCTTCCTATGAGCCAGGAGCAGCCACCATGGGAACAGGAAAAGAATCAAGAAGCCAAACCACGCCTACTCGTAGCCAGGAGCAGCCACTGTGGAGAGTGGGATGCGAATCAAGAAGCCAAACTACACCTTTCCATGAGCCAGCCAGTGCACTGGCTGGGAGACAAGAAAAGCAACCCCAACACCACCATAAGCAATGGCTTGATTCAGAGGAGGTCAGGCTGAAATGATAGCAACTGATGTAAGAAAAATAATGTTTGTATTGTTGGATTGACTTTGCAGGCCTAAGGCTGGTAGTCTGAGCATCTATTTGGAGGATGACAATATGCATTATAGTAACTGTGGAGGATTTCCTTTTGTCTTGTTTTTGAAATCCAATGTTTTTTTCTGTTTTATTGTTTTGTTTTATTCCTATATCTGGTAACCTGAACAACTATTTAGAAGATCATAATATGCAATGTAGCAAAAAAAAAAAAAAAAAAAAAAAAAAAAAAAAAAAAAAAGGAGATCCAGGTAACCTGGCAAATTAAATTGCTTCTCCAAGCAGAGGATGTTACAGTAGATGCTAAACTCCCCAAGGGGCCAGCAGGATAGGCTTTGGATCATTGGAGGCTGTGGGTGTCCTGTGTGCACAGGGATGAACAGTGGTAGACCACACAAAGGAGCTCAGGCTCCACAACCACCTTATGGCAGAAAGGTACCCCAGTCCTGAAGCTTACTCAGTGGGAATCTGAGGTACCAGAGAAACTGGGTCTTTCTTCTGGTTTTGTCTACTGTTAAGGATGACTTGCAGCTTCTGCTTCCTTTCCTATCCAGCCAAGACCTAGGCAGAATGTGAGGATGACGAAATACTATCCACTAAACATTGAACTAATGCAGCCACAGCTGAGCCTGGACACCCTTGGTGCCCAGTCAGGTTACTGTGCAGGTGGCCTGGTCAACAGCTTGAAGTTCCATGTAGGCTACTGCAAGAGATGTATTGTGACTAGAGGATAAGTGACAGCCAGGAGGGCTACTCAAGCATCTCCTGGGGCTGTACTGTGTGCCATCAACTTTAGGACACAGCCTAGCCAGGGTTTTAGGAGCTGAGATGGCACACCACAATGTGATGCTCATGACCCTGAAACAGAGCACCTTTAAAGAGCTCGTATCTCTCCAGAAAAGACACTGGAGCCCAGGGAGAGGGACAGGTATAAGAAGGAGAGTCCCTCACTGAGTGTAGCCACTGTGTGAAGCCTTCTACTCAGCCACTAAGCTGCTTACCAGCTCTCCCTGGTCCCTGGCACTGGCTGCTCCACCACTGGACGTGACAGGTACAGTGCTTAAGCATCAGCCATGTCTGAGCCCCATCTCTGATAACGATCAGCTGAAGAGGTGAAGACACCTCAGGAAGGCTGACCAGCCAGGACATCCCATGGCACCCAAACAGGACAGTCATCATGAACAAATACCAAGGGACATCTTTCATCTGGTCACATTTCCTGGAATCAGCATGGACAGTGACCCTCGGATAGTGTTCAGGGCTGCAGAAGTGTCACATAGGGTAATATGTCCTTAGGAAAAAGCTGCAGCTGCTCTCCTCCCTTTTCCCTGTGAAACTGCCATACAATGGTGAGAGTATGCAACCTGGAGACCACACACACACACAAAAACACACACACAAAAAAGTACACACACATCCCGTGAAACAATACACACACCATACATATAACACACACCACACATAGCACATATAGACACACACATACACTGAACACATGTATACCACCTTCCTGCATACACAACACCATACACACTGACACTTTCCATGCCTTCCACAAACACCACACTCATACTACACACTGCACACATACACACGCACACACACACGCATGCATACACCTACAAACACAGAAGTCACATTCCCTGGAGGAAGTCACTGAACTGCATGCACTATGGAGGCCACTGAGGGAGCACATGGGTTATCTAATGTAAACATCTTTTAGCCTGATAGGACAGCAATAAAAGTCTGCATGTTTTGATACACTTATCTGGGAAAACACATGATGATGACTTCCCACATTCCTAACTTGTGACCTATGTTGGGATGGACTCAACACAACATGGCTGCAGCAAGTGAGAGCTATACACACGCAGCAGTATTGAGGCAAGACTACGCCATAGCACTAAATCGCTACCACAGTGCAAATACAGTGGTTTGAGATGACAAAACCATTGCATCCAAAGAGCAGCCCAACTGCAGACAGGAAGAAAGAAAGGATAGGGAAAAAGAAAGGAGTCAGAACAGAACAGACAGAACACCTTGGCTCTGTTTGGGGAAAACGGGCACAGAAAGTGCCATTTTGGCCCTAAATGGCAAGGTCAATAAGATATTTGTCACGTGCCAAAGGGAAAGGGGATACTCTGAGGCAGATGGGCTGCAAGGGAGGAGGAGCAGAAGTAGCCAGCCACCAGGAAACAGTTGGCACTGAAGCACTGTTGCACATCACATGGGATGTGTTCTTGACACTGTATCAGGCATCAGCAAAGAGTCCAAAGAAATGACTTAAGTAGCCATGCACCAGCCCACAGCCAGAAGCTGTCTCACCTTGCAGACTTTCAGTGCTGAGCTGGGCTCTTCGTATAGCTGCTGCCACATTAGAAAGCTGTTCTTGGTATTGGGCTTGACAGCTGCTCAACAGGCCCAGAAATGAAGAGCGAAAGTCCTTAACATCTTGTCTAAGTTTCTAAGGAGTGATAACATCTACATGTAATGCGAATGATTATATTACTATTAGCTGTTACAATATAACGACACAATGATCAATCACGCACGTGTTCCAAACATCAGCAACCACGTGTAACTTATCATGAACAAAATCCATCTGAACTTGGCCCTGAAGCAAGGCCAGCAGATTGCCATGGCTGCTGGTTTCAAACAGGAGCCTAAAGAGAATTCTTTCTGTGGTCTGTTGGCCATTTCAGAACTTTGGAAATGTAATGGTCAATTCATCAGAAAGAAATAGCTTACTAAAGGATAAATTTTAGAAGCAACTACTCCCCTCCCTGGTGAGCAGCTATGAGCGTAGCTTCGGGCGGCCCAGAGAGGGAGACACCGGGGTCTCCTGAGACTTGTGCCATGCTGGGACCTGGAACACCAGGAAACCAGGCAACTACTCCCCTCCCTGGTGAACATAGGGACAACTATTTGAAAGAAAACAAGAGACAATATGATAGATAATGAAAATCTCTGGTTGTCTAGCTTTGAAATTTATGCTTTCTTATGTCCTGTTTTGTTGTTTTGTTGTGTTTAATTTTACCCTCTTTAAAATAAAATAAAAATAAAAATTAAGAAAATCCATCTGAACAGAAGCTCTTTGTCACATGGAAATGCTACTTGGGAGTCACAAACACAAGCCCAGGGGCCTGTCCAGAAACACTGATTCAGTAATTCTGGGACTGGAGCATTAGGAGCTGCTCGTGCAAGTTTTTAGATTTCCTATCTTTAAAGTACTTCGGAAACAAAAACATAAGTATGTCTGCAGTTTCTGTAGGAGCAAGGGTCATTGTGTGGATGTGGGACATTTCTTTTCTCCCTGATGTTTATATCCTGTGATACTCGCAGAGTCCTCATCTCTGTGTTGCCACATCCAACGGGAACACAGCTCTGATGGACTCTCCAGATCTATCTTCTGGGAGTTCTATTGTCGTGAACTTGTGGCAGTGAAAAACATTTGCCATATCCATGTATATAACAGAATCCCAGGGACAATAAGCATTAGGGGTCTTAGGGAACTGGGAACAATGTAGCTGGTATCCTGTGTAAAATATGTCTCTTTCCCATGAAATAACTGCAAAGATTTTTCAGTACAAAGACCTGATGGTCACGGAGTAGAACTTAGGTGGCAGGGTTTCATATTCACCATCAAAAACTCTGAAAGCATAACCTCTTAACGGAGATTGAATGTTCTTTGATTTTTAGATAAAGTATTTTTCTATAAAACATACAGATTTTTCCATATTTGAAAAATATTTTAATAAAACATCACAACTACATTGAATCAAAATATTTTTATTATCTAGACTACAGATAAAGTTATATAGACTACTCAGAGATGGGTGAAAAATGAATTCTATGTAAAAACTGACAAAACTGACAAAAACAGTTTAAAGCCTCTAAATCTGACCAACAAAGAGAGTAGATTAATCCTGTTTGCAGATGGTGTTTATATTGTTGTAGTGATTTTTTTCTTCCCAATTTTTTTCTCTTGGTCACATTGTTTGTAACAAAAGGTAAAACAATGCCGTTAATCATAGGCATAAAAATATCCTATCATTATTTCACTTGGAGAATTTCCAAGCATCATATGGAATAACAATTTTCCTAATGTTTCTTTCTAAAAATCACTAATAGTTTAATAGAGTGTACTAACATTTGATGCCATAATGTACCAGATCAACTTAATATTACATTTTATACCATTTACCATCACAATAAGAACTCTGACTTACAAAATTAAATATCTAATGCAGCTATCTCAAAATATTAATCTCATGGTCAACATACATTTTTTGCTCTCATTTTTGCTCATGATCATAACAGGAGTGTTGGAAGTTTTCTTCTGTGAAGTAAGTATTGGATATCAGAAATGCCTAGGAACATTATCTGTTACTGATGTGAAAATATGAGGATGTTATGCTCTCTTGAAGAGGACCAGCCCGTGGACTGCATGTAGACCACATGGTGTAGACCACCATGTGAACCCATAAACCTGGGTTTCTCCTCACTTCAGGAGTGAGTCTCTTCTGACAGAAAATAAACACTTCACATTTTATATTTCCCCCCCTGTGCTAAAGAGTGAACCCAGAGCCCTTACACATGGCCATATCCACAACCCTTTTTTAGAGAGGGTCTTGCTAAGTTACCCAGGCTGTGGTCAAACTCGTGATCCTCCTGCCTCTGCCTCAAAGAGTATGGGGAATGCAGATGTGTACCAACATGCCTGGCTAGCTTCATATTGTTGAACCCAGCACTCACTAGTGAAAAACAATCTGGTGTGCAACATGGTCGCATTTACCTGAATCAGGTGGCAGAGCTGCACCAGGGCTGGGTGAGCACTGCTAGGCCATTGCTGCTGTCCACAGAGGAGAGCATAAAACCACGTGGCCTCACGGCGACTCCTTCCAACCCTTTCTTGGTACTGTTGTATAGGAAAAGAAAGATAATTTAAAGGTTTAAACCCATGAAAATGCAGTAGGGGCCTTTTTGCTCAGAATGTGGCTGCTGACAGTTTGTGACACTCTGCAGAAGAGAAGACACCGTGCAGAATTTAAACCACAGTGGGGAAAGTCAGGTGAGTAATCCTAGGCAGAATGAGCACTGTGCAGGAGAGGGTGGCCCAGGGCTACACAGGGCTGACACTAGCCAGGTGGGAGAAGCAAGGGCCCAAAGGAGCAGGGCTGCCTGGGGGCAAAGCCAAGGCTCAACCCCAGAAGGGAAAGGACAGAGGACGGGAGAGCACAGAGACATGGCACAGAGGCCCCAGGCCTGGGAACTGGGTTCTTCATGGGAACAAGGTCAAGCTCTATTGGATCTTCAGCAGCAGGATTTTGAAGGGAGACATATGTTTGAAAACTTCCTCTGAATTTTCATAGAGACTGGGGAGATAAATAGAAAGAACCCATGCAGTATGCGGTAAATGTCCCAGACTCAGAGTAGCAAAGGAAGGGTACAAGTTCCAAAAGCACTTAAGAGATAAATAGCTGTGATGGGACAACAGGGTTCACACAAAGGGGTGACAGTGCCCAGAGCAATCCTGAGTTTCTAGCCTGACCAATCACTACTGTTAAAAATGCCGTCACTCAAGCAGCAAAGGAACAGGAGCACTGCAGTAAGGGTCCTGTGCGATCTGTTCCCAGAAGCTCTTGTTTGGGCATTTGTATTTTCCCATTCTCTTTACAATCAGATCTGTGAACCTCAGCGGGTATGACCTGGGCATGGAGCTGTGCTGTGGAGCCCAGTGACTCCTGTGGTGAGGTTGTTCAGTAAACTCAGAACCCTGAGCTCCTGAGGGATATCTTTGCCCAACAGAGGTGCAAAGACAGCACTTTAGAGCAGGGTGGGGCAGCCCAGCAGGGGAGAGGTTGTCTTCAATCTGTTTCAAAGTAAATGTGATGCAAAAGAAGCAGCTGGGAAGAGCCACTGGAGAGGCAGCACACCATTGAAGTTGGGGTGAAATATCAGAAGCATACAGGAGTCAGCAGAAAATAGGAAGGGCGGCTCTGGAGGAGGCCAGCCACAGCTGGACTGCACAGTCTACTGTATCCTGTATATTCAGACACTACCATGGCACGGGCGTGGGCTCCAGGCAAGTTAGAGATGTAGGAGCTATTGGACATGAACCACGCTTCTACATATGACTAAAGAAACTGAAGCAAAACAAAGTCCCTAAACTATCAGGGCTCAGACTCCCTCTGAAGGGTAAAAAAGAGTAATGGATGAATAAATTGGGCATGGTGGTATACGCCTGTAATCTCAGCATTATGAGAGGCTGAGGCAGTAGGATCACAAGTTTGAGCCCAGTCTGAGACATTTAGTGATTCAGCAAGACTGTCTCAAATAAAAAAATATCTAGCTCAGTGTGAAGCTCTTGAGTTCAATCTCCAGTACAACACACACACACACAGAGAGAGAGAGAGAGAGAGAGAGAGAGAGAGAGAAACACACACAGAGAAACACACAGAGGGGGAAGGAGAGACAGAGAGAGAGAGAGAGAGAGAGAGAGGGAGAAACACACACAGAGAGAAACACACAGAGG
>PVJX010015502.1:0-42345 GCA_004027295.1 Dolichotis patagonum | reverse complement strand
AAGAGGGAAATATACAGTAGTGAATTCTCACATCAGAAAAACAAAATGAGCCCAAAGAAACAACCTAATGCTGCACCTCAAGCTTCTGGAAAAAGAAAAGCAAATCAAAACCAAAGCTCAAAGAAGGAAAGAAATTATAAGGATCATAGCAGAAATTAATGCAATTGAGACCAAGAAATTAATACAAAGAATTAATTAATGAATCAAATAGTTGGTTTCTTGAAAGGTTAAACAAAATTGATAAACCCATAGACAACCTTATCAATAAAAGGAAAGAAAATTTCAAATTCATGAGCCCACGCTCTGCATGAACATGGACCACCATTGGGGCTGTCTCCCATTGTGAGCCAGAAGAACCAGCAAGCCATACCTTGGAGAAGCTGTGAGTGTCTAGAGAGGCCTATCCCACACCCAACTGCCTCCTGGGGAATCTGGGTTAGCAGAAACCCAGGTGCCCGCTCCATCCCCCTACACTGTGTACAGGTATCCATCATGGGAAGCCTTGGGACCCCACAACCTGCTTCTCTGAGCAACCCAAGAAAATGTCAAAATGAAGAAGCAAAAGGTGATCTCTGGCCTACAGCTAAAACAGAAAAATTCCAGGAGACATGGACATTAATGAAAGTATAAGTCACACACCTGAAATTTCTGGGATGATGGCAACTGAAGTAAAGAAATTACTTCACAAGGCTATAAAACAAATCAGATCAGAAACAATATCTCAGGTAAAAGAAGAAATGACAGTCATAAAAAAAGAGTTGCTGAGCATACAAAAAGAAGACACAGAAAAAGTGGGAGCATAGGAGAATGAGGGAAACCTTGAATGAACAATAAAGAGAAGAACTGGAATGCATGAAACAGACTCATAGATACATTCAGGAAATTAAAAACTCCACTGAAACCTGGCAAAATCACTTGAAACTAAATAAAGACTTTCAGATCTTGAAGACAGATGGCAGTTAGTGATTGTAAAAGGAAAAATCTCTTACAAATGACAAGGAACCAGGAAATAACAATTCAATGGCTGCAAAACAATGCAAAGAAAAATGATTTAAGAATGATAGGTGTCAGCAAAAAAGCAGGATATAAGTGACATAAAGAGGTTATTTACAGAGGTAACAGCTGAGAACTTACCATGCATGGGAACATGACCCGATGTAAGATAAATGAGGCATATAGAACTCCAACTAGCCATAACCAAACTAAATCTTCATCCAACATATAATAATCAAGATTTCAGAAATTCAGCACAAGAACAAAATAATAAAAAGTTATTAGAGAAAACAAACAGATCACCTATAAAGCAAAACCCATAAGAATCATGACAGACACCTCAACACAAACCATCAAGTTAAGAAGAGCTTAGAGTGAAGTATTTCAAGTCTGAAAAGAAAACAACTTCCAACCCTGACTGATGTAAGCTGAAAAACTATCTTTCAAAATTGATGGAGAAATAAGATACTTCCATGACAAAGAACAAATGAAGGAATTTATGACCACCAAACCAATCCTACAAAGAGTACTGAAGGATATTCTAGAGAGAGATAAAAATGATCACAGTACCAGAAACAGGGAATGGAGGCAAAAAGCAGGGAACCAATGGCAGGGAAAAAGCATGGCAGAGATGAACCAGTACATCTTGACCATAACCATTAATGTAGATACCCCAATTCACCAATGGAAAAAACAAGGCAGAGTGAATCAAGAAATAAGATCTATCAATAAGTAGTATACAAGAAGCACATTAACTTCAAAGGAAATTCATAGTTTGAAAAATCAAAGGAGAGAAAATAATGCTCTATGTGACAGGGAACCAGACAAAAGCGGGGATAGTTTGCTCATCAACCACAGAAAGGATAAGAAAGATATGGCATTTTAATACAATGGAAAGTTACTCAACTATAAAGAAGTATAACCATGAGGCCCTTGTAGGTAAATGGATTCAACTTGTGAGCATATTCTCTGGTGAAATGGTTTGGACTCACATAGGTAAATATCAAGCTGTCTCTCTAGTATAAAAACCTGAAGGATTTAGTGGGATCCAAAATGTGCAAGATATTGTGAAAGTGAAAAGGGAGGAAATGTCTAAAAAGAGAAGTTGGTAGCCATTGTTAATTTCTTACTATTTTTTAAAGCCCTGTATCATTTTATTGTTTTATTTTAATTGGTCTTATTCTAGTTTTTTTTGTTTGATTTTATTTTATCTGATGGCATGGGCAGGTATTTTGAAGATAACAAGGTATATTGTTTTGAAATCTTATACAAATTTCACCATTTTGTTTGATTGGGTTTATACTGTTTTGTTTGGCTTGATTTCAATATATCAGCTATCAGTTCAGTCCAGACAGCTATTTTAAAGATAACAAGAGGCACTGTGGCAACCATTGTTGATTTCCTATTATCTTGTTTGGAATTTCTGCATCAATTTCATTGTTTTGTTTTGATTGAATTTATTCTGGTTTTTTGTTGTTGTTGTTGTTGTTGTTGTTGTTGCTTTATTCTCTTCAAAAAACTCAAATTCATGCAATGGGGAATAAAAAGGGTTAAATTAATACAGATCCTATGGAATTTCAGAAGATCATGAGTACCTACTTTGAAAATCTTTAGTAACATAGGCTGGAAAACACAGAAGAAATGGATAGATTCCCTAGAAACATATGAATTGCCAAAGCTGAATCAACAAGATTTTTGAATAACTCAATATCAGTTACAGAAATTAAAAACTTACCAGGAAAAAAACCCCAGGTCCTAAAGGATTCATGGCAGAAATATACAAGAAATTTAGAGAAGGTTTAACAGCAATACTCCTCAAAATCTTTAATGAAATTGCAAGGGAATCAATTCTTCCTAACTCATTCCTGGAGGTAAGTGTTACTCTGATTCTAAAACCAGAAAAAGACCCAACCAGAAAGAACTACAGGCTAATCTTGCTAATGAACATAGATGCACACATTCTCAGTAAAATAATAGCAAACAGAATGCAGGAACTCATCAAAAAGACTATACACCATGGGCTGGGGATTTAGCTCAGTGCATAAACACCTGCCTGACAAACATGAAGTCACAAGTTCAATCCCTGGTACCAAAAAAAAAAAAAAAGATTATACACCATTACCAAGTGGAATTCATACCAGGAATGCAGGGATGGTTCAATGTATGCAAATCAATAAACATAATACACCTCATAAACAGAGTCAAAGATAGAAATCACATGACTATCTCAATAGATGCAGAAAAAGGTTTTGATAAAGTCTAACATTCATTCATGATAAAAATCCTACAAAAAAATCAGACTATATGGTCTCTGCCTCAATCTGATAAAAGCCATTTATGACAAACCAAGAGTCAACGTCATACTAAACAGACAAAAACTGAAAGCTTTCACTATAAAATCAGGAACAAGACAAGAATGTCCCTTATCACCTCCCCTATTCAATACCATTAGCCAGAAAAATTAGACAAGAGAGACAAATAAAAGGAACAAAAATAAGAAAGGAAGAAGTTAAATTAGCATTTTTTGAAGATGACATGATACATAGAAGACCTCAAAAATTTCACCAAAAGACTTCTAGAGTTAACAAACTCAGCAGTGTAGCTGGATACAAAATCAACACTCAAAAATCAATCTCATTCTTGTACACAAACAACAAACTCACTGAGAGAGAAATTATAGAAATAATCACTAGCATCCAAAAAAATGAAATACTGAGGAATCAGTCTAATGATAAAACTGAGGAATAACTGAAAAAAGGAAATTGAAGGGGATATCAGAAAATGGAAAGATATGTCTTGCTCTTGGATAGGAAGAACAAACATTATGGAAATGGTCATACTCCCCAAACTGTTATATAGATTTAATGCAATTCCAATCAAAATATCATTAGCATACTTCACATATTTAGAGAAAACATTCATAAAATTCATTTGGAAATAGAAAAGACCTGGAATAGCAAAGGCAATCCTGGGCAACAAAGGCAAGGCAAGAAGTATAACAATCCTAGACTTGAAATTATACTACCAAGTTCCTGTGATAAAATCAACATGGAACCACCAAAAAAAAAAAAAAAACAGACATGAGGATCAAGAGAACAGATTAGAAGATATAGATACAACTACAAAGACTTCAGCCACATTATCTTTGAGAAAATAGCCAAAAACATTCACTGGAAGAAAGACTTTTTAATAAATGATGCTGGAAAAATTGACTTTCCACATGCCAAAGATTAAAAGTAGACCCATGTCTAACACCATACGCTAAATTAAAGTGCAAATGCATCAAAACTCTAAATATTAAAACACAAACACTAAATCTACTGGAAGGCAAGTTAGGTAGAAATCTTGAAAACGTAGGGTTGGCAAAGAGTTCATGAACAAGAAGCAAATTATATGGGAAGTACTTCAAAGAATCAGCAACTAGGAATTCATCTTATTAAAAAGCTTTTGCATATCAAAAGAAATCACCAATGGAGTGAAAAGAAATTCCACAAAATAGGAAAAAAATTAAGCAAACTGTACCTCAGAAAAAGAACTAATATCTAGAACATACAAAGAATTGAAAAAAAATCAGTCCTCCTAAATTCAAAGACCCAATCCAAAAATGGACCTCTGACATGAACATACACTTCTCAGATAAAGAAATACAAATGGCAAATAAATATATGAGGAAATGTTCAACATCATTGGTCATTTGAGAAGTATAAATTAAAACAACACTGAGATTCCATCTCACTCCAGAAAGAGTGGTTATCATCAAAACATCATCCAATAATAAAATGCTTGTGGGGCTTTGAGGGAAAAGGAACACTTCTCCCAGTGGGGGTGTAGACAAGTACAACAACTGTGTAAATCAGTGTGAAAATTCCTCAAAACACTAGAATTGGAGGTCCCATTCAACCCAGCTGTTATCCTTCTGAGTATTTCCCCAGAAGAACTGAAAGCATCATGCCACAGAGATATATGTGCATCTATGTTTATAGCAGCACAATTTGTAATACTTAAATCTTGCAAAAAACTCAAATGCCCATCAACCACAGAATAGATAGAAAAGGATGTGGTGTTTTTAGACAATGTACTATTTCCCAGTTATGAACAGGATAAACTTGAGGCTTTTATAGGTAAGTTGATGCAACTTGAAATCATACTCATAAGTAAAATAAATTTGATTCACATGTGTAAATATTGTATTGTCTCCCTAGTGTAAAAAAATTGAAAGAGTAAATAAGACCCAAAATGTTCAAATAAATATATGAAGCAATATATGACATATTGTAAAAGTGAAAGGGAGAGAAAGTGCTCAAAAGGAAAGAACAACTAGGATAGGGAAAGGAGAAAAGAAAGCGTAGAAAAGATATGTATATGTGTGTATATATATATATGTGTGTGTGTGTGTGTGTGCATAATATGTGTATATATACAAGATAGGTAACTATACTACTCTGTTAGTTCATTAAAAATAACAGTTTTGTGCTTTTTCTGTTTCATTGTTTGATCATTTTATTCATGCCTAAATCTTGTAATCTGAACAACTACTTTGAAAATAACAATATGCAATATATTAACGAGTGTTAACTAGTGTTAATTTCCTATTGTTTTGTTTTGAAATCTGTATCATCATTTTTTATTCTTTTTTTTTTTTTTGGTACCATGGATGGAACTTATGACCTTGCGCTTGCCAGGCAAGCACTTACACTAAACCTCCAGCCCTCTTTTTTGTTTTTAAAATTAATAAAAAGAATTTTAAAATCTTGTCAATCAAAATATTTACTGTTACTATTTCTTGAGGGCAACAAAAATTACTGGTAAGAGGTCCTCAGGAAATAAATGTCCTTTTGGAATGCTGAAAACAGAAAACTGGATTAGAAAAAGTTGACTACCAGGATGTGAATTGGGAAACAGAAGCAAAGACTTTATCTGACATAAATATTTTGTCTTTGGTCAGGGGAATTGGAAGGAGGACTCAGCTGCAGGACTCCATTATGTCATGCTAGACAGGATAAGTGACCTGAAAATTGGTTTATAGAGATGAATACAAAGAAGGCCATGGTATTCCAATTGCAACAGACAGCAATGCCTAGCATCAACTGAGAAACCTTGTTAGTTTGGGTATTGGGTAGCTCTATATAGCTTACATACAGTTCAGGCACGGATGCATGGAACATAGTTCTCACTAAATGTTTTGCTTTTTATCAGTGGACTGTGTTATCAGTGATAATTCCTAGGGATATGAAAGTTTCATGCTGAATTCTGAATTTTCTGAATATTTCACTTAGAGTTAATCAGGTAATCAGGGAAAGTGAGCTTACAGCAATGTTTTTTCTCTCAGAGTGATAGAGTCTGTTATAAATAAAAACATATATCCACAAAAATACTTGCACATTCCCCTTGGAATTTCTAGGTAGGGGAGGTGTATATTTACCTTTATAACAAACGACCAGATCTTTTCCTGTAAGGTACCATTTTACCCTCCAACTCACAATAATAGGAGATTCGGTGAGTTCTGTATCATTGCCAATCTTATTGTCAGTTATTCCAAGTCTGTATTCTAATGGATATGTACTTAGTTCTTAGTGGTCAAAGTTATTCTGCCAGGAATCTCCTCCAGGAGGGCTTTCAGGAACAATATTCCATGAGTTATCACATACTTAAACCATGTTTTACCCTTTTTCCTTGAGTGACAGTTTGAGTGGTTGGATTGACTACAGCGCTAAGATTAACGCAGGTGGAACCATTGCTGCTGGCATAGGTGGATGCTTTTAGATGCAGAGAGCCATGGACCCTTGTGAATGTTGCAACAAGCAATCGAAGTGAGTATTCTTGCTCTTCATCAGACAGAGTCGCTGTTCTTCATGGGCGGTGTGCTGGGCTGATACGGTAGACTGATGATTAAAATGGTCCTCACCATCACCTCTCCCTTTTTTCCCATGCCAGAGATTGACTACAGGGCCTCGAACAGGGCAAGTGTTCTGTCCCTGAGCTACCCTTTCACCCCTGTTCTTCCAGTCCCCCCTTCTGTTTCTCTTCTGCTTTGTGAACACACTTATGATAACCTTTGACCCAACCATCCTGTCGTTACCCAACTCATTGTGCTTTAGATCTGAAATGTTTCTCCAAAGCTCTTGTACCAAAGGTCCGGTCCCTAATGAAATAGTATGTATAAGTGGGTCCTTGAAGTGGGATTAACTAGATAATGTAGGTTCTCACCTCATGAATGGATTAATCTGATGAATGGTTCAGAGCTTAGCGGACTATGTAGAGGTGGTAGAGACTGCAGGAGATGGTGCTTAGTTAGAGGAAATATTTCCCTGGAGTGGGTGTACATTTGAAGTGTATAATTTCTCCTGGACTTTTCTCTTTCTTGTCTTGCTTCCTGGACACCATGAGGTGAGAACTTTCCTTTGCCACTCCCTTCTGGCATGATACTGCCTTGCCATAGACCAGAAGCCACTGTGGTGGAAACTGTCAGCTAAAATAAAAACTTCCCTTCTTTTAAATTGCTTATCTCAAGTATTTTGTCACAGCAGTTTAACTGATTAACTCACCATTCTCAAAAATTCCAACCCTCTCTTGACCCACAAGATGATCAAAGACACACCAGTGGCCTCAAATTAACTATTCCACAGTTTTCAACAACAATCAGTGGTTGTTTTAAACCAGACATTAACAAAATGTGGACCAATGGCCTAAGCTGGGCTGCTGTCTGTTTTTATGAGTAAAATTTTATGGGAACACAGCTATCTCAGTCTCTTCCTGCTGTTATAACAAAATACCATAGACTGAATGCTTAAACAACAGACATTTTTTTTCTTACACTTCTGGGGGCTGGAATCCAAATTCAAAAAATTGGTGGATTTGATGTCTGGTGAGAGCTGTTCACTTTTTCAAAGATGGTTCCTGGTTACAGCATCTTCACACTGCAGTTGAGGCAAACATTGTGTCCTCACATCACACAAAGGAAGGAATGGAGGGATGAACTGGCTCCTCAACCTCTTTTTTAAAGGGAACTAATCCAATTTAAATGGGAGAGCCCTCATGTCCTAATCATCTCCTAAAATCTCTTAAGACTATTATACTAGAGTTTAAGTTTGAAGATGAATTTTATAGGGGTACAAACTTTCAAAGCATAGCAATAGCCAAATGCATTTTTTAAACATTTGATTATGGCTTCTTTCATGCTACCATGCTATGTTGACAGAGATGAGATAATTTAGATTGTCTGTTCTGTAAAGCTAAAAATATTCATTATCCAGCTCTATGTGGAAAAGTGTGTTAACCTTGGTGTTTAGTCACTGAACTTTTGGAGGTTTGTTACACAGCAATAGCTAACTGACAAATGTGGTATATGCCAGCCAGATAAACACTGAGAGAACTTTGAATAGTTTCTATTGAAATGCGATTCTCGTATTGGCCCATTCATTATATAGATATTAATGTACAAAAGGTTAGCTGTATTTAGAACACATATAATTCCTACCCTTACTGAGTTTACTGTTCAGTGGAGAAACAAATTTAACAAGCAATTAAGGTCCAGTTAAATAGGTAAATGAAATCACAGGGAAATCTAGCTGTTGAGTCATCCACGACAGATCCACATGGTACTGATAAACATGATGAATGCTGTGGATATCAAGGAGCCTAATTTCATGAAGGTGAGATGACAGGATGAAAACAAAGACCATTATTCTGGCTTGAGAGAAGATATAGAAATCTCTCTCTCTCTCTCTCTCTCTCTCTCTCTCTCTCTGCAGTTTGTTAGGGTAATGAAAGTGTGCTACATCCTGAAATCATGCTGCTGATACAACTTGATATAAGTAGTACAGTTCATAGAACCCTACATCAAAGAAGAGTAATTTTATGATATATTAATTTTTAAAAATCTATACCAAATATGGATAATAAAATGCTTTAGGATTGATTAAAAGATTAACTCCACCACTGACAACTAAAATTAAAAGAGGAAAGGTTTACTTAGCTCACAGTTTATGAAGGTTTCTGTCCATCAGCTGGCTCCAAGCCAAAGTAGCACAAGACAAAGGAGCAAAAGCAATGACAGAGCAAGACAAGCCTCTTTCTGTCCCTTATATGTATCTAGTCTACTGGGATTAGGACAGTGCCAACCCAGTCAGTGTTCTGATCTAACAAACACTCATGCCTAATCCAAGCACCCTTAATCCCAGCATTGCACTACGAATCAGTCAAATACTGTAGATTCAGCCACTTTGCAAACAGACTATGACTGCACGCAGCTTTGGGGACACATCTAGATAAAAACCATGACCTATATATTGAATATGTATTTTTTTTACACAGCGTTTCTGGAAATTCTACAAAATTCAAGCAAGTCTCTGAAGGCTTGGTGAGGAGATTCCCAGGGGAATCTTCTGTCCCAAGGATGTTGACTTACAAAAAGAAAGCAGACTCTTACGTCCTAAAGAGAGTTGGACAGCAGTTCACCGTGGGAGAACAACCTTAAGTCTAATAGCAGGAAATGATGCAGTCCATGAACCAGAAAAAATTCAGGAGGCGTAGTAGCACTCAGGGCAGAAGGAGGAAGGGTTGATTCTGAGCACCAGAGTTTTGTAAACACTTTAAGATTCTCTTGTCTAAGGTCACAATTGATTCTATGATTTAAGGTAGAGTTAAATGGTTTCACTTCTTAGAAAAAGCAAACAGAGAAGACAAACTGATATTTAATAACCTTGTCTCCAATCATGTGGTCTAGTGCCAAAAAATAAGATTAGAATCACAAGGTAATAAAGATGTTTGACTGGATGCTGAATGAATCTTTGGTTGGCCTTAAGGAAAATATTTATCTATATAATAGAGTTTGCAAATTCAGTGAAAGAGAAAAGGGAAAAATAAAATTATTCTTTTGAGAGTATGGCTTAGTGGTAGAATGTATGCTTAACGTACATAAGGTCCTAGTTTCAGTCCCTGGGACATCCCAAATTCCAGTGTCATTTTCCTGAACACACACATGCATCCCTGCATGTGCATACACATACATGCACATGGAATGCATGTGCATACATGTACATGCACACACACAAATGGTGATGACATATAGTAATACTGCAACTAAGCTTCTTGAAAAGCATTTGCAAAAAGGAAAATAATCAAAGAGTTTTCCAAACATGCTGTGGAGGAAAATAAGTCTCAGTAAGAGAGAGGAAAATGCCAATGCCAATTATTTCTCACAACTAAAAGAATAAAACATTATGATCTTCCTTGTAAAATGAATATAATATTTAACCAGTTCTGTCTTAAGGTTATTTTTAACATACTTCTAATGGATTTTGTACTTCTATAAGCTATTTCCTTAGAATAGACTAATTAATATAATTAGATGATTAATAAATCTTTCCTAAGAAGGTAGTTTTTTTGAGGAACAAAGGAAGGAATTCACATTTATTTTTTACCTACAATATTTGTATACACTGTTTTACATATTTTGCTAACTTTTTCTTTATCATTCTTTTTTAGAAGACATAAAATGCTTTCTGAATTTATTTACTTCACAAATAAAATAATTTCTTGTTTGGAAATGTGTAACTTCTCAGAAAAGGACAGCTCAACTGTTGATTATACTAAGTGTAATCAATATGTACTGCAAACACATACTAATAAAAATAAAAGATGTTTTAAGAACTCTGTAAAAGTAATTAAAATTTGATTTTTTCTCAGGACACATACAGTCCAGCATAATTATTATTCAAATAAATTAAGATATTCCAAGGGAAAGGTAATAGATAATGAGGAGGAAGGTCTATTTTTCTAGCTAGGAGCACTGAGGTTGATTTTGGGGGGAAAGAAATAAAAATTAAATTGGAATTTAAAGAAGGGGTTGGATTTAGACATGAAGCATATATCATGAATCATAAATGCAAATGAACTCATGTTATGCATATATCTCACAGCTCTGCCCACTGAGAGGGCTTTGTGAAGTGTGGCCTCTTAATTGTATTAAGTACATCCAGTGCCCAGATCTGGGTTCCATGTCTTATGAGGACCTTTTTCCTAGTTCACAGATGGCTACTCTTTCTCTATTACTTTATGTGGTGGAAGAGAAAAGGAAGCGCTCCTGATTCCTTTAATAATGATAATAAACCCATCACGAAGTCCCACCTTCTTTTGGCAAATTAAAAGGGTATAATTATGACTTGACAAGTAGAGACAGTATAGCAATATTGCCCCAGAATTCAGCACCAGGGGAGTGGGGAAGGACTTACAGACAAACACAATCAATCTCTTACTACACCCACTAGTTATATGTGATTATTAGTAAGAAATATGCTTTCCATTTAGAGGTTATTCCCAAATAATTGCAATGTAGTGTCTAATTTCAATGAAATTGAAATTAGATATGAAAGATAAAAGGGCATGATGCTCAAACAACCTAGTTGGGACTATTCAATAACTCAAGACTTTTAAGGACTCAGACAAGGGCCTGGTAGCTGTGGGCTGAGGCCCAAAGGTTTGATGAGAAGTGCCCAGTGGTCAGTGATGGAGCCCAAGGAGAGGCCCATGAGGCATCCTTGGCTGTGTTTCCAGCTTCTTAGATTCTGTTCGTTCTGAGTACTGTTCGTTTTTCAAAATCGGTTATTCAGAATTCGTGCTGATATAACTCAAACCCACAACAGGCCTCGGGCTCTTTAGACTTCCCACCATTTCCTTCCTCTATTTTCAATCTCTGCAACTCAAAACCACCTCCTTATTCAAAGTAAAAAAACCTCAAAGGGGTGACAAACATGAGAGCAAGAAGGCAACACAGAATGTAGAAAAAATTTTCTAAACTCTAAAATTTTGGGAATGCTATTTCATTGTTTTCCTTTAAGCTAGAAAAACTGACAATTGACTTAACATTGTTTTCTCAGACATAAAGTTTTATAATAATAATGCTCACATATTTTCCCAATGTTCAAAATGAACCTCTTTGTAAGGCCCTGTCACTAAACACAATGCTCTAAATGGTGTACCTGCTTTTTGTATGCTATTAAAGAAATGTTCCTGAAGTTTCCATGCTATATGCTTCTTAAAAGTAGTGTTTAATAGCTTAGAGTAATGAAATTAAATATATTGAGTAGTAAGATATATGAGACTTTTAAAAGTGGAAATGATATGTTCCTTCTAGTAAGAAAATAAATCTGCTCACATATGCCTTCTGATTTTATTCTCACTCCTAAGGAGTTTTTAAACAGAAAAGATATTTGGTGTAGTACAGTTCTTGTAAGTTTTTACTTCCTGGCACTTTTTGCTGACCTATTGATATCTGCTTTTCCATGTATATGAAGTGGCACCATGCTGGGAAAGTCAATACAGACACCAAATGCGTAAGTGCTTTTAGATGGAAGCCTCTTAATTTACACAGGTTTTAGTCACGCTAAGTTCACATCTTATCAGCTCCTTTCTCTAGGCTCATAGTCACTCAGGAGTACTGCGGCCCCTGGGCTGCATGGTGCTCCAACTGGTCACCCATGCTTTCTAGCTCTGCTACGGAAAGCACAGACACACAGCCAGGCAAGACGCATTTGCTTCCTGGTTGCAGTAACTAGAAAATTCTCAGCCTCATGTTAGTCTGCATGGGACAGCACACATGTGGTTTGGTTTTTTTTGTCCTGTTGTGTATAAAGTATTCACTTAACCCTATAGTGATGTCGTAGTTAGGGATCGTAAGGGAAAAAATTACAAGCAGGACATATAATTTATAGTATTATTTATAAGGGTCACCCAAGGAGTCCGATACCAAGGAAGTGTGGGAAATCTGTTCACAACACCAGAGCTCCCCCAAAGTGAGCTGCTGCCATTCTCAGCGACAAGGTCCCGAGCCCTTCCAATGATAACAGCTGAGTTCATATCAGAGAGGCCATCATGACAAGCTCCTCCAGGAGAACCAGCAGCTCCGCACAACAGCAAAGCTTAGGAGAACCCACCATGCGTCTTCCTTCCTCTCCAGGTCTCCATTTTATGCTGACAACAGTCCTCAGGGGGGCCATCCGCGCTCAGCACCATGCTGATTCAGTCCAGCTGGTGTTTAAATTGACCACCAGTTACCAATCCACTACAAGTGACGACAGAAGGTTTTACTGAATCTTGTATGCCTTTCAAAACTGACAGAAGAGGTAAACAGTGAAGCCGAAAAACAAAACTTTTCCCATCTAGAATGTTCAAATATTCAAAGTAAAAAAGAAAAATCAGGATATAACAATACTTTTTATGTCCTGTGATGGAGAAATTTTCTGATTACAATATTTATTAAGGGAATTTCTCCTTAGGTTGTACTCTTTAGTTAGGATTATCTCTCCCTACATGGTAGTGGCAGGGTATTTTCTGACTTAGTTTTGAAATTTACATGTAGTGATTTTTTTTTCAGTATCATATTGATTATTCCAGTCAGCCCTATTTGATAAGGGAGAAGCATCACCAAGGGCATAAAGACTAGGAGGAAGGAAGTTAGGAGATTGTATTTTTTTTATTTTGAAGAGGAAAAAAAAATGAGAAAAATCAAGAAACAAGCAAAAGCAACATGACAATAACAAAAAATGGTGATACAGGATTTCAAAACAAGATGATAGTAATTTAACAGTATGTGCACCCATATTTAAGCTGTGCAGTTTGTAATAGCCAGATATTAGAAACAACCCAAATGCCTATCAACTGAGAAATGAGTAAAAAAGATATGGTATTTTTATGCAATGGAATATTACTCAGCCGTAAAGAATGATAAACTCGAGGCTTTTATAGGTAAATGGATGCCATTAGAAACCATACTCGTAAGTGAAATAAACCAGATTTGCATGTGTAAACATCATACTGTCTTGCTAGTGTAACAAACTGAAAGAGTAAATAAGATCCAAAAGTTACAATAGATATAGTAAAAGAGAAAGAAACTGCTCAGAGGGAAATTATATTGTTTGATCAATCTTGCATGTCTATATCTGGTAACCTGAGAAATTGCTTTGAGGATAACAATATTCAGTATAACAACCATTGTTAAATTCCTATCATCTTGTTTTAAGGGATCACCTTGAAGGGTGAGCAGCTCACTTATTTACAAAGAGGAAGATGGATTTTCAGATCTTTATTCTATCTTTCAGTATACTTAAAAATTCTAGATGTGTTTGACTTAAATATTCACCAGTGAATGTTTTGTGCCATTTCTATTTCCTTTTAGAGATTTTTAATTTTGATGTAATCTGGAAGCAAGTCTGTACAAAATTCTTTTCTTTTTCCCCAGATATTATATCCCATGTTTCCTACACTGTTGCATAGGTAAGAATGTCTGGATGTTACTTCATATTTGGGGTGCACTCAGCATCATTTTCAACCTCCTAGCTCGCCAACTGGTATTATGGGAAGCGGTGGTCCACTGCTGTGTGTGGGACCAGTTTCTTTAAATGTGCCAGAGACCAATACTTTTGTAACATATAATAAAAAATGTAACCTGATTTTTTTGTTTTTATATTAACAAACATAAAATTTCCCTGTGAAACAGATAAAAGATTTCTAAACAGCTACTCTTGATTTCCTTTCACAGAAAACTAATAAACAGTTCATGATCTATGGAATATAATTTAAGTAACACTGCTATGAAGCCTAGAAAGCTGATGAATACATTTATCAGACTTCCTTACAACTAATAATTTTCATGTTATCTTTCTGCCAAGCAAAAACTCTCTTGTGATAAATAGAAGTTAATTTTTTGAATGAATCCAGTCCATAGGCACAAGAGCGAGACAAGATCTTCTGGCAAGTATGTCCCCAGGAAGTAACACAGACATGGACAAATATTACATGTTATCATACAAATGTGTGATCATAAAAGCTGACTTTAGAGAAACACAGAGTAGAAAGGTGGTTTCCAGAGGCTTCAGGGATGTTTCTGGAGGGAGATTGTGGTCAAAACGTACAAGCTGTCGGTTACAAGATGAACAGTTTTTAGAGATTTAAATCACAACACGAGAATTCACAAGAATTATGGTTTATATTTGGTAGACTTGAAATTTGCTGAGTAGATATTAAGCACCCACACTACACACGTAGGTACAAATATGGGCTGTGTAAGATGAGGATGTGTTAAAGAGCTTAAGTGCAGGAATCGTTAAAAAACATACTCATAAAAACATTACAGAGTACACCTTGAACATATGCATCTTACAATTTTCTATCTTTGTCTCACTGAAGATGGAAGGAGAGGAAATTATGCCTCAGGAACTCTCAGATTTGTAGCAAAAAGCACAAAAGCACAGGGACTCCAGGGTGCTGTCCCCGATATACTGGTACCTAATAATGGCTGGATGTGGTACCACCCAGACCTCCCTCCATCTCAAACAGATCACTCTGAGATATTGCTTCATACATGAGAATGTGTATGTGTGTATATGTTTCACATAGATAGCAATGTGATATAGCTGTACTGCAACTTGTTTTGTCATTTAATACTGTATCTTGGAGAATTTTCACCTTCAAAGCCTAAAATTCATCCTTTTTTTTTACTTTTATAATATTTCACAGTATGAACATACCATTATTTCACAGTGTCATATTTTTTCAATACTTTGCTATGTAGATGATATCACAGAGAATAAACATACATGTACCTATCTACATATCCCTTCACATGAGCACATATATTGCTACAGAATATACTTTTGGATGTGGTGTTGTTAATTAAAAAGCTGGGTAAAGCCCACTTGAGTGTTATATTTGTGGTGGCTGAGGGGGTGGATTGGTGTTGATTGGCTGGGTGATGGAGACACAGGGGAATATGGACCATCCTCAGGTTTAGACATAGAAGGAAGCTGCTGCCAACCCTGGGCTGGAAGGAAAAAAGGAGAAGACAGTGCTCTTGGAACCCAAAGGATCAAATTTCATATCGGCATGGAAAAAAGAGGAAGAGCTATCCAGGAGACAGGGCCACTAGCTAGACACTTCCCCGCTCAAGGGAGAAAGGGAGACAGAAAGATCCTTCTCTCCATTTCTCCAGGTACCAACCATGAGACTCCGGAGAATCCTCCCACCTACTCACTGGCTGACCTGTTCTAAAGTGTATCCTTGTAGGAGTTTGCCTCAGTCCAGCCTTAATTCCCTGCAGAACAAAATAAAGAAACAAAAGGGGTGTAGGGGAAGGCAATGAACATTTCTAGAGACAAGCCCAAATCTAGTAGAGTGAATTTTAAAAAAAAAAATTCTGCTTCTACTTTCACTCTTCTGCTCACATTTACAAACTCAGGCTTCCACTTGGCCTGGGATTCATGGAGTTGCCCAGATGTAGACCTTCCTGCCCCCTGACCCAGGCAGGGACACATGAAGTTCCCTTAGACATGGGCTCCATCTCATGGTCAGGGTTGCCAGCCTTGTGGAGCCTCCTGGATAGGTTTAGATGTGGATCCTGATGACCTGGTCAATTTCAGTAGCCTCCCACAAAATATCGGGGGAGATTTAAAAACAATTAACACAGAGTAAATAAAAACACATACCCCTTCTTTTATACCCCTCACTTCTTAAACTAGTATATTTTCAACAATTTTAGTGAAATATAACTTGTGAAATGCAATTCATCCATGTATAATCCAGTGAGTTTTAGTATAGTCACACATATGTGGAACTATCATCACAGTCCATTTCAGAGCATTTTCATCATCTCAAAAAAAACTCTGAATAACTGTATTGAGATCCAATTATAAACAAATGTCACATTTGGTAAATGTATGTATATATATATATATATATATATATATATATATATATCTCTGGAAACGATCAGTACAATCAAGGTAGTTAAGTTGCCTATCACCTGCAAAGTCTTCTTGTATGCCTTGTTTTCTATGTTTCCTCTCAAAATAACCATAACCACTATCTCACATTGCTTGCGATTTAATGTTTATTGATGCCTCTAACCAGACTCAACTACAGAAAGATTCAATCAGGGTGCTTTGGGCCCTTTGGTGTCTCATGATATAATTACTTTACTCTTTGATAACAATAGGCTTGAGAAAGATACTTTGTTCAAAAACTCAGGATAAATGCCCTAATCACTTTGCTCAGTTTGGGGCAAAATAAATAATAACATCATTTAAACCATCTTCTTCCTTGGGAACTCAGACTCATGTATATAATACTTCTACTTGTAAAACCAAAGTCTGTGTTTTTCTTGATTTATTTACATTTTAACATGTCCCTTTTGTGTTCCTCTGAATGATTCTTTGAAAAACATATTTTTCAAGGGGATGAATGCAGAAAAGAAGAGCTTATTTAGATATTGCCAGCTGCTTACTCTAGTTTTTTGAAGCCTCCATAGAAAAAGTATTTTTAAAACCTTCCAGAACATATTTGTTGAGAAGCATCATGACTGAATAAACTTCCCTATTTGGGATGACAGATGTTAATTTGTTTACTCAGAATAAAGAAAAAATCTAAGTATTTTTCATAGAGTATCTCATATAGATGACACAAGCATTTCATTAGTCCCAACAGGGTTCACATTTTATTCTTATCGGAGTATTATAGTTAATACATTTTTACTCAAATATTATAACTTGGTAGGTTATTTTTTCTTTAAGAAAGTCAAAGGAGCATATAAAAGATATCCATAAAATCCAGAGTTCCTTGTTGTATTTAGTTGATTCCACATCTTGGTGGAGTTAGAGGAAAGACAGACTCCCAAAAAACATGTCTGGAAAAATAACTATTCTGCCTATTACCAGTTATGTAATCTTGGGCAAAATTACTTAATACCTCTATGGAGGATTTGTTATCTTTAAAATGGAAGTAATATGAATTAACAAGGTTTTTGTCACTGTGAAACAATACCCAAAACCTACAATTTTGAGAGATCACAGGTTTAGTTTGGCTCAGTTTCAGGGACTTTAGTCCACGTTTAGTTGACTCCAAGACAGAAACATCATGGTGGAAGGACATTGCAGAACCAAATTGCTCAGTTCATGAGAGCCAGGAAGCAGAGCGAGGGAACAGTGCTAGAGAGGAAGGTGTGAAGGACGCAATATATTACCCAATGTCATGCCTTCATGACTCACCCAAACTTATGTTGTACTAATTCCCAAGGCAAACCTCGGAGACAATGCAGTGGATATTCTAATTTAAATGCCACTTAACAGTACCTTGAAAACAGAGTAATTATGAAACAAAAGTAGAATAACACATGTATAGCATAATACTGTTTGCACCATGATAAGTGCTATCCTGTGTATGAAAATAATACCAACTGAAGTGAACGTTTTCTTTGATGTTATGTTCAAAAAGCAAGGCAAGTCATAGATTGAATTTGGAATTCAGCTTTAAATTTAGTATAATTATGTTCCTATATGATTGCATAGCTTATATTTATTGTTGAGTGGTTTTTCATCCATTTACAAAAAAAAGATAGCCCTAAAAATGTTAGGCAGTGGAAGTTAAAAATAGCAAAGAGCATTTTGGCAGAACTCTATCGAAGAATGCTGAATGATAAAAAGAAAGCATGTGTTTATTGTTTTATCACATTCTTCTGAATACTTATTACTCAGGTAAGCTCTCAACTTTGTGATCAGAACCATTAGCTTCAGGTGGATCTATTTTCCCTTATATTCCTTAGCTCAAGGCATGCATTAAAATAATGTTTCATAATCATCTATTGAAACTAGAAAAAAATCATTCTAAGTCTACCATCAGTCTATGCTTCCTGACTCCCAGGACTTTTGAACTGCATGTGGTTTTTTGTGAGTAGGTAAAAGAGAAAAGGGACCCATAATGGAGACTGTAGTTATAGTCATAAATGTATGAAAGAGCTTGCTGCTTCCATGATGATTATGCTTTGGAAATGGTCTCCTAATTCCCAAGGGCAGATGTGAACAAAATAACTGATGTTAGAAACCTCACATACCCACCTCTTTCCATATTCTTGTCTACCTTGGCATGATGCCTCCCAGGTTCCCTTTCATCAAGATGCAGCCATGTGATTAGTTCTAGCCAATGGCACATGAATAGAGACAATGAGTGCCATTGCTAGTACTGACCCATAATGCATCTGTACTCCTGATACCAGGGTTTCCCAGTTTGCCCACTTACTGAGCTGAATGAGCAGATCTGATGAGAGTACACATGAAAGAGGAAACCAATGGGTTAGCTGTATATGTTTTAAATAATGCCTGCCATTTCATAATGGCTTAGGAAAGACCCTAATCACAAGATAAAATTATGAAAGCAATTTTTCTTGAATTCTCTCTCATTTACTTTTAAAAATATACTTCTTCCTTTGATGATGATAAATCCACTGACTAAGCACTTCACATATATTCAACATTATGTTAATTTCCATATTAATTATAGATACTATGTCAGTTATCCCCCATGTCACCTGGATATGGTGTTATGCACATGACTGAAAAAGTGGAACATGAAGAGGTTAAATTATAGATCGCTGGTGAACAGTAGAGTCAGGAGTTGGACTCAAAGTGCTCATGCTTACTTCTAAACCATTTGCTTCCTAATACACTGTTTGGTATCCTGTTTCCTTTTTTTTTTCCCCTTCAATGATTTCCCAAAGTAAGAAGCAACCATACTGGGGTTATTCAAATGTACAAGATTAGGAAAAAAAATGTTGAGCACAGTTGAAAACAAGTCCTCGTAGATAGTGGAGTCTGCATAAGCAAAGGTAGGAAGACAGGAAAGTTCAAGGTTAGAGAAGCAGCAAGTTGGCTTACACTTAAGAGGCTTTAAGTTGCATCAGGTGTATCACTAACAGATGAAGGTGAAAGATAGCAAGAAAAAAAGCAGAGCTCATGGATGATCAGGTCTTTGAGCCTGGGAAATCTGGGGTCATACTGGAGTCTATCAAAGGACAAGTGTTCCTCAAATCAGAGAATTTAGACAAGGAAGGAAAAGAACCATGGCGAGAAGAAAACTTTGAGGGAAACTCTAACTATATTAGAAAAAGAGATAAAGATGAAGTCTCTGAGGCAGCAGGATAAAGAAGACAATAGAGGTATTTTAGAAGTGTTGAGGTGGTGAGAAGAGCCGTTGCAAAGTGCTGACCAGCTGTCCTTGGGAAGCGTTCAGGCACTGAGGGTGAAGTTACTGGAGCTGTACCGTGAGCTGCTATAGAAAGCAGTGAGGTGTGGGTGGTGGTAATTATTCTCCAGAGATTCACTTAAAGACTCAATGAAGCAGCATGATAAAAAGGAGATGAGTTTCTCATGTAGAGGAAAAAATGTATAAGTTTCCATCCATAAAGATAAAAATGATGAATTAAAACCTAATGTGGGAGAAAGGGGTAGAACTGAGTTGATGGAGGGAAGAGTAAGAGTGAGGGTTAAAGAGGAATTACAATTATAGAAATTTCTTTGGTGGAAAAGTACAATTAAATAGAGCCAAATAAGATGTATTTGAACTTCATAAACTTGGACATCAAGTCATTTTCAAAGAAGGCGGGAGAATAAATGGAATCCCAAGAGAGTGGGAAGTTTTGGTATAGACTCTGGGAAAAATAGCTAAGAAGGTTGTATTATATTTTAATCTACCAATCACCAAATATTTATGGAGCATCTAGTGCATGCCCCATTGTACATGATATATTCTATTTCAGCTTTCCAAAGTGCCGGCCATTGCTGCCAACTTGGCAAAATCTGCAAGGATGGTAAAGTGTGCTCTCCACTCCATCCTAGCAAACACTAATAAAAATAAGGAGTCATTTTGTGAGTTCAGACCCCTAAGGCTTTCAGCTTGCTCTGTCTTTCCAGTTTAACACTAAAGCACTGACAGTTCTATCTGTGCATTTCTATGCCAATATTTTTAGAATGCTATGTTGTACATGCTTGACTATGAGTTCATCTTCTTAGTTTTTCCATACAAGTTGCAGAGAATCTTGCATGATTTCACAATGTATTTCTGCCTCATCATAATAAAGATGCAATCAAGTTATGAGCATGGAGTGGTATAGAAAAATAGCATTTTGACTTGAAGATCAAAGAACATGTGGATCAATGTGATTTAATTGAAATGTGGCAATAAAAGAAAAATTGAGATATGGAACAGAGGTTGAAAAGGACAAACATATCAAGATAGGGTAAATCAACTTAGAGAAATGGTTAAATTACTACTGTTTAAGGATACAAGTAGACACTGCCTATGCTCTTCCAATGTCTCTTCTGCTTTGGTCCTTGCAGTGAACAATGATTCACTGCACTGTTAGGTAGGATTTAGCATTAATTATTCCATTTTCATCACTCCCAAGTGAGACTACTCAAAGATATGCTCATGAGCACCACTTTGGCCCAATCATAACATGTTCATCAACAGATATCAGATTCCTTAGCTTCCCTATTCTGTACTTACCTTCTATGTTCATTTTCCTAAAAAAATGACTGGCACTCACATTCTTATCATAGGGTTTGCTCCAGTAGAATTGAACCCAACATAGTGTGAAACCAGATTTCTCTATAGAAAATGAAAAAATTAGAATCCACAAACATGTACTGTATCTTTTCTGTAAATCATATCCATTTAAGCCAAATCTACCCAGTTCCCAAGATAGAAACCCTAAAATTATATTTGACAGTTCCCCTTTTCCTTATACCATATGTTCAAATTGCTAGCAAGTTCTGTAAATCTGTCTTGGAAACATCTGTCCAAGCTATTTTTCTCCCTCTGTGTTTGCACAACCCTTGGCCAGGCTACCTCATCTCAACTTGGACTTATACCTGTGCCTCCAGCTGTCCTTCTGCATTCATGCTGGTCTTCCTCCAGTCCATTCTCCACTTAGCATCCCACGTGAGCTGCTCAATACCAAGGCTAAGTTTTTGTATTCCACATCTTTCTTTAGAACTATTTGGTGGCTTTCCACCTCTCCTGCATCACAGTCAATATTCATTAATGCAACCTGAAGGATTTTGCATCTAGAAGTCTAGACTTCTCTTATTCCCCATATTTCCAATTTCACCCTAGACTATACTCCCTTCTGCTCACAACCTTCTAACCTTTCATCCCTTCTTCTATCCAGTTCCTCTAAATTTCTTACTTCCTTTCTGTCTTTCCGCCTCTGACACTTTGCCTGCTTAATCTCTACTGTTCTTCAGATCTCAGTTTCAGGGTCACTTTCTCTGAAAAGCCCCCATCTTTACTAAAGTCAAACAAATTGTCTAATGCCAGGTAGAGAGAACATATCAACTAGAAGCCTTCAGATATATAGGATACATATGGTCATCCCTATATATCTTGCTACAGCATCCTTGGGGTGTTTTATTCTCTCATTTCCTTTCCTGCCAAGATATTTTTCCTTGACATAAAGTTGTCTCTAATATGTATTTTAAAAGTTGATATTTGTTAACAGAACAGCATATTGTTGAACCTGCAAGCATTTTTCAGGGAGGGAACTGAAAGATCTGAAGCCATCCTCAGATGTTTCTCAGTACCTGCATAACCTGATAGTCATCATCTCTGTAAGACAGGACCAGAGGAAACCTACTGATAGAGGAGTGAGAACCTGATGGGTTAAGGTTGGAAAAAGGAAGGGATAAAAGCACGGCAGAAACCAGAAAATAAAAAGCATAGTAATCATGAAGATAAACCCTGAAGATTTGATGAGAAAAATAAAGTTCTGCTTTACACCAAGTTCCCACCTCTGTATGCTATAATGCATATCTGATAGTGGCTTTGTTTAAATAGAACAGTCCCCTGCCTTTCTGTCCTTGCAATTTAGGCACATGCATAACAGGGTGCATGAATTTTTATAACCTTGTTGAATGAATGAATGAATGAATGAATGAATGAATTTAATGTGGTTCTGTCAATCAGCACAGAAAGAAGGTGCAAAAGAAAGGTTAAGGGTGTTAATGAAGTAACGATGGTCCTGAAATGAAATAATTTTCTTAGAGTATTCAACAGATACTAGATAAAGAGATTCTTTTGTCAGACTTAGAAGGAACTAATTTACATTCCTAGGGTAAATAATAATAGGCTGGGCTATTTGGTTAAGAATATAATGAAAAGTAGAGATGGATGGATCAGAAAACAGAGAAACAATGTGATCAATAGTTTAAAAAAATGAAGATAAAAGCAAATGATAACAAGGGCTATACTGAAGGAAAAAATAGGAGCTAGGCCCTCAAGACTGCTGTAAATATACATCTAATGTCTATAAGGATGAGGATTTGAGGAAGAAGATAGTTACAGATGAAGTTAGTAATTTTCCATATAACTAATATGTTAATTTAGTTGAGACAACTCATTGACTTTGATATAATTCATTTAAGAAATGTTATTGTTGTGAGTGATAAATACCCATTAACTTTCAAGGTGGCCCTAGATAAGCCTTTAATGAGTTACTCCAGAACTTTCTGTGCTAAAAAGTCATACTAGCTGGTTTCAGTTTCTAAGAATATTTATTTCAAAAAGAATAAGAAACTCTTTCCTAACATGGAGAAGCCAAGCCATAACAAATCTGCCACTAAATCATGAGAGAAAAATGATTTCACAGGTCTACAGTAATATTATTCTCACAAAGAACACCATTGGTGGATTCTGACAGGGAGAGCTGCTCAGCAGCACAGGGTGTAACTCCATCTGCTCTCTGCTAGCAAATGTCCAGATGGATTCCATTTTTGTTCTCCAGAAAGACGAGGCCAATCAGGACGAAAAGCTGTGCCTCTGATTTCCTATGATGAATTTTTGAAGGAAAATTACAGTTTTTTTTTGGTTTCTGCCCATATTTCTTATCAAGAGACCTATAGTTTTATTTTTAACCCTAAAAATCTGTCTGTGAGATTTTGAGCAGGATCAATGGCAATGGTCAGTCTCACCTTAGGAAAGGGAAGCCTGCCTTGAAAATGTTTCCCCCGTTCCCTTTCAGAAACCCTTCATTCAGTTTTCTGAAAGGCTCTGTAAGATCCTGGGACTTAAAATGCTTATCAAATATTATGATTTAAGACTTTCCAGGTTGAACAGTCAAATAAATGACTTGGATTGGGATACTAGGATGGTGAGAAATAAGACCTACAAAAATACATTTATATTTTTCTTATGTGTTCATAGGACTTATTTACATGGTTGAAATCATATAAATATATATAATGCCCAATATCAGAAAAATAACTTATAGTCAGATTCTAATTTGTGTCTATTCCCAGATATACACAAAGCACACATATGTACACACACACTCCTTTTAAATGGGTCCATGCTACTTACCTATAAACTTCAATTTTGTGTATTTGTTTATATTGATAAGATTTTAAGAAAACTGTGAGTTCAGGAGGTATCTAAGGAAAACAGTAATTGTTTTTTTCTAGTCAGTAATAGGGGTTTTTTTGTATGTTTGGTTTGGTTTGGTATGGTTTGGTACCAGGGATCAAACTCACAACCTTGTGTGGCCTATGCACTGAGCTATATCCCCAGTCCAGTAATGGTTAATTTTTAAGTTAAAACTTTCTGTTGAGGGTTACCTACCTTTTAGATTTTTAGAAATTTGTATCTCTCATTTGGACATATGAAGATAAAAGTAGCAGTTGTCCCACATATCTCTTTTCCCACTTCTTCAGAAGTAATGCTTCTGTTATATTTGGACACATAGCTATTTAATAACAAAGTTCATTTTCCAACCTCCCTTGCAGCTAGACCTGCTCATATGTCCAAGTTCTTTCTAATGAAATATGAGCCAGAGTGGATATGCAACTTCCGAGAAGTAGACTGCATCTCTTCTTCAAAATTTCTTTAGTCAGTAATGAAAAGCTGGAATGGTTGGAGGTCCAGCTGCCATCAAAGACCATAAAACAAATTTAAAATGGAATCCATGCCCAACAGAGCAAAAGGAAACCAGTATCTTGGGTCTGGAGCACCATTTTAACCTTGAATCAACACCATCAAATTTATTTAAATTTGAAAGCAGAATAAATTTCTATCTTTATAGCTTTATTATTTGGAGATTTTCTATGCCTCACACCCTTTTTCATGTTTTTTAATTAGGTAGTGTCCTACTAGAGAAAGCTGCTTCTATCAGGTGCCATTTCTAAGATACAAATAGTGATACACATAATTGCAAGGGAAAGTTTTAAGTGCACTAACTGGGTAGAATCATTAAGCAGTCGAGATCTTTTTATATAAAGAAAAGAGTAAAAGAAAATGAAGTTCTGTGCATGCTATTTCATCTCTTAAGACTTTTCTTTTTCAAACTCCTCTTCAGCATTCCATCTAATAAAACTGAACTTATATAACTCATCACCAAAAAAAATTTGACTTAAAAATTTCAAGCATCTGTGATTTTTATTTCTTGATCTGACAAGAGAAACTTTTTCCTGAGGATAAGGCATGAATAAGGTGTTAGGGAATGAACACATATGTCCCATTTCAGGAGAAGCCTTAGAACAATGAGGGAAGACCATACATAAATACCCAGCTGCCTTGTCCTATTGGGTGAATTAACTCAGAAGCTTATGTTCTATGCTAGTTCCCAGAGTTCCCCACTGGATGAAGCCATGGTTATCCAGAGTAAGAACTGGCTGAGTATTATATCCTTTGTTGGCTGGTTTCCTTCTCTTGTCTCACTTCCCTATTCCTCTGCCCTTGCTTTCTTGGTTTGTGTATTAAATAAATTATTTCATATGGGTCTTTAGCTCAGGACCTGATTCTAAGGGGGTGCTAAAACAAATGAAAAAAATTATATATATTTGGATGGCAGTGTAAGTACTTATGATTAGGGGAATAATTTATAAACAACAACACAACATGATTATGAAGCAGCCAATAGTGTTTTTGCCTTTCTTTTTCCTCTGTCCTCAATAGTAGAACAGAATAAGATTTTAATATACCCTTTAAAACAGATTAATGAAAGATATTCTTAGAAAATATAACCTTGAAACATGAGAACAATATGGTTCCATGTCCCTTAAATAAGATAAACTGGCTCAGGGTGGAAACAAGTGACCTTAATTTCTTCAAGAAGAGTATAAACAGGAATTATTGCGCCTATTATTTCCTATTGACATTTCTTAGCTTCAACACACCCAAGTATACCGCAGTCAATAAACATTTTTGAGTGAAATATGATAAAAAGGGAATTGAATAAGATTAATAGATTGGTTGATCAAACACACAATTAAGGATCAGAAGGAAAATCACAGAGTTAGAGAAGATATTTATAGTACATAGGAATCCAATCTAGCATATATAAAGAACTATAAATGAATTGCAAAAGCATAATCCCATAGAACAAATGGCCAATAAGTATTTAATGTGATTATATCCAAACAATAAAAACATATAACAAGGTGTTCAACTTCATTAGTCACTGGGATGCTATTTTTTTTTTTTTTTGTACCAGGGCTTGAACTCATGACCTCAAACTTTCCAGACAGGTAATTATGCATTGAGCTAAATCCCTGACCCCGGGATATTACATATTAAAACCTGAATGTGGTATCATACTTTCTAGCTTGATTGGTTTTAAGAGAGATATTGATTATTGGCAATGATGAGAGATAGTTGGAACTCATACACAACCAATAAACTGGTTAATTGGCACAAGCACTTTAGAAAATTCTTTGACACTACTAACTAAATAAAACTCAAGATGTGTATTTTCAGTGATGCAACAATTCTGCTGATGGCTATGTAGCCCACAGAGGGCATTCATGTGTTCACCAAAAGACATGAACCAGAATAACACCAAAACTGAAAGTTATCCATTACTTAGAATAACTCAATGTCCATCTACAGAACAAGCAAAGTTTAATGTGAGGCATAATCCATGGACCATTTAGTAGCAATTAAAATGATTGAACTGCCACAGAACACAGCAAGACCTATGAATTCTTACAAATATATATAATTTGAGTGAGAAAAGCCAGGCGTTAAAAGAGTACAGACTATAAGATTGTAAATACCATTTGAAAACAGGCAAACTACTCTATGCTGTTAGAAGTCTGGAAGGTGTATTTGGGAGAAGAGAATAATTATAAGAAAGAAAGCAAAGGTTTTAGGAGGTGCTAGTTATCCCAGGGATCCTGATCACTTATTTAGGTTTTGCTGCAAGAACTAACAAGTCAACAAAAAGTTAGAGATATGTCTAAGATTTATTACAACAAAGGAATAAGAGGAAAATAACACCCAAGTGGCCTCCAAACCCACAGCTCATGTATTTGTTCTTTCAACCAACAACAGATTAAAGTTTTTTGAAAAATTTGCTTATGTAGTTGGCTTGATGGACAGGTACAGAATTTTCCTTATCATAATTTCTAAAATAAAACAGAGCTGCAATTATTTGTATAGCATTTATATTACACAAGGTGTTATAATAATCTAGAGGATATTTTTACAATAGTGAAGAGAGGTTTTATGAAATACTATACCATTTTGTATGAGGGACGAGCTTCTCCTTATTTTGGTAACCACAGAGCCATGGAATCAATATCTGGTGGATATTCAGGGGAAATTCTTCTCCAGCTATGAACTACAGATACATTAGTGAGATGCCTATGTCCTGAAAAGCTTGCTTGAGTCTTGGGGTCCAAAGCTCTTGAAAAAAAAAATTAGTCATATCCTTGACATATGACCAGCCATTGTGCAAATCCCAGACCAAGTCCTGAGTCCCCTGATACCTTCATATTTACATTATCATGCAGACAATTTGGTTCATCTCAACCCACTACTTTGGGCAAATAGAATATAGACCATCTCATTATAGACAGTCATTACGTGAGCACTTCATTGGTTTATTTCAGAGTTAACTATGGGTCATCACTGTGGCTACAGCAATAAATGAGAATAGAATGAAGCAGACTTATATTAATGCATTCTGTTCACTAGTAAAGTTAAGTTTCTGGCCCTGGGAACTGATTATATGAGTTACTAATAAAACTTTTATGAATTTAAATCCACCAAAAACAATAATAGACTATTTTTAGGGAGTAGTTTTAGATTTACAACAATATTGAACGGCAAATACAGAGATTTTCCACATATCCAGTTCCCCCACATACGCATACTCTCCTCCAGTATCAACTCCCTTACCAAAGTGGTACATTTGTTATAATTGATAAAGTGACACTGACATATTATTATGGCCTGAAGTCCATAGTTAACTGTAGGGTTAATTCTTTGGGCTAAATTTTTATAGACTTATATATATTACACAGAGTAGTTATAAATGTTTTGTATTATTCCTTTAATTTTTAAATTGAACATAAAATATATTTCCAATAAAAACAGATCAAAGCTATGGTTTCATATTTCTTAATTATGTGACTTTAAATGAGTTTTTATGCTTCAGTTTTCTTATCTGCACAATAAAAGGGGACAATATCATTAAGAATATGGTCTCTGGGGTTCTTACAATCACTTGGGGCTTATGCTTCAGAGAATTGCTGCTTTAGTACCATTGACTAACCCAACAAATGCTTTACACATCTATTATCACTAAGATACTAGACTGAGTAATATGGGGGAATTAAATACTGGAGAAGACAATATTTCTGCTTTTGTGGAGCTCAGTTTGGTAATCTGAGCATACAAACAACACAGTTCATACCAGCAATGAGGTCAAAGTGAGACTCGCAAATCCAGAAAGGCCCTCGGATCTCGGTAGCACTTAAAAGGGATCTATGTAAAGTAATAGGTTTCTAATGGGGAAAGCTAGAGTAACTTGATGCTATGGACAGGCTTAAGCAAATATTTCCAACATGAAATTATTAGTAAAATAGAAAACAGTTTGGTCTTAAAGAATACAGGATTGAGAAGCACATAAGTAAAAAATGAGGCTGTATAGAAAGATAGGTATTAAATCACAAAGGGCCTTAAATTCCATGCAAAGACATTTCTAGGCAGTGAAAATCTAAGAAGGTTTTTAGAACGACAGAAAAAATAATTCAATCTGTCTTTCCAACTCACATTTCCTAATTGTAGCAGGTTGGGCTGCCTGAAAAGCAGACTCTGATACAAAGCTTAGTGTTCAGGGTATCTTATTAGAAGGTCTTTGGGGGACAACACCTGAGGCTAGAAGGGAAGAAAATAGAAGCCACCAGAAGGTGAGTTGTGAAGACCAGCCTCAGTTTTGGTCAACCTCACAGGGAACCTGGGAGCTAGGGAGTCGTTTGAGGATTCCACCAAAGTGGACCAAGGTGCTCAGACCTTGGTATCTCTACAGGGACTGGTCACACACTTGGGTTGCCCTGGTGAGGGCTGAGACCTGGAACAGGACTTGTGACTGATACTATTCCCAAAGATGATAAGTGCTGATCATAGTCTCAAGGGCTAGGAAAACAAATCCTTCCTGGAAGGGGCCCCTGGGTGGCAGAGCATATTACCTGCTGCCTCAGATCTATGTTTTAAAATTACCCATAGTTCTTGAGAGACTAAAGTTTCACTATACATTGTTAGGCATGAAATACAGCCAAATATTTTTATTTTAAATAAACTCAGATGATTTTGATGTCCAGAAGGATGATAACTAGTATTTGAAACATTTATTCAAAACTGTTAAGTATAGGCAGTGGGCCAGGCCTATGGTCTTGCATATAGGACATCTCCCCCACCTGAAAATATTTTTGCATTGATACAATCATTATGAAATAAGCAGAACTCATATCTATATTTAGAGATAAGGAAACTAGTTTACAAAGCACAAATGCGTCATGTATTACACAAAATTGTGGTCATATATTACTCAAAATTGCCTATTCCTGCTAGAAGACTTTCTCTCACCTGCACCCGCAAGCACACACTTAAAATTTATTGTAGCACAGGTTGTACAGTTCTTTTAAAAAATTGCATGTCCTCACATTCCTTAGAAACTTTTCCAATGTTACATTACTGGTCCCTCTTATAAGAAGTTTGTTCCACCATGATAATAATAGATTTCCCACCATGGAGTCTCAGGAATAGATTTCACATGGAGCCAGCTTTTGATCCTGGCAAAAACTTTTGCTTTAACTCACAATACCTGATACAGAAAAAAAAAATTGCAAACTTCTCTCATCTGTTTTCCCTAAGTGAATCCCTCCTCAATCTTTAAAACACTTAGTTGGAGTTCCAGGAAAATGGAAACCTATTAAATTCCCTTTTAAAGAGGCAAATGAGGCTTTGGGTGTCATCAGTGAGGAGATACCTTAAATGAAAATGCAAGCTCAGGTGAGGTTAGGGTGGGTTTAGCAGACAGAAGATCTACTCTTTTTGGTGCATGTGGTGCCTTCTTCAAACCTCTTATCAACTTAGTCATTCTTACTAAATAAGCGAAGCTCTGCAAATCAAATAGAAGTGCTCTACAGGTCCTCTGGAAGAATCCATGCTGCATTCCATCATGACAGCTTTACTAAATAAGCGACTCATTATCTTTCACCACCTGGTTATGACCACAGGACGATGACTAAGACACTCTAGAAACACCACTGAGGAAGGGGGTTGTTATTTCCCTTCCCTCATTCAAACTCAAAATGAAACCAGGGAAATGCATTATGGGACAGTCTTTACATGTTTAGTGTTGATGATGTTTTCCAGTATTCATCAGCATGCTGGGATTTCAGCAGGATAGAAGTAATTATATACACTCGTACATTTGTGACTTACACAAGTGAAAGGCCTTAATTACTTGGCTGGTGTATCTCATACATTATGAGCTCTAACATAGAAGTAGTGAATATTTTAATTTCCCATAAATCTGGCACTTTCATTCAGAATGCTTAACCTTGCTGTGGAATGAAGTTGGACCAAATCATTCAAGGGAATTTCACACAGATTTCACAGACTCCCACTGAAGTCCATAGCCTTAAAGGTACATGCGTTTCCCTTTCAGAATGAGGATGGAGCTTACTAAATTGGATAAAGTAATTTACTCTTGCTTCTAGCTATACTTTTTAACCCATAGAAATCCATCCTTTCTGCAATCGTTTATAATACTACCATTTTTGTAAGTGAAATTTCCAAACGTATATGGGTTTCATTGTAGATTGTCCCCGCTGGTTTATCAAAATGCTCCTCTGTTACATGAACCAACACTAAAATGTTTTAATTTTGGTTTTCTTCAAGCCAGAAAACAAAAATATTTCCATATGCATTTGCCATTTTAGATACCCTATTCCTACAAAAGGTGCAACACTATTTGTCCTTTCTAACAATGTTTATGGTTTTCCTGTTGTCACCTTTCTGAGGGCTTTTTCTGTGTCCTGTATAGCCACCTATTCCTTCATTCACCCTTCATATTGGTGTTTGTCTGAACTACATTTTTTGGCTCATCTTACTCCATGAAGTTTCTCTGTGCAGTCTCAGATATGTTGTCCTTACCTGGATATTCTCAAGCTCTTCCATCTCAGTACACTGAAAAGTCACACTCTATCTTCTGTACTACCCTCTAATCCAAACCCACTCTTTCCCTTGCATTAACTATCTCTACCAGCAGCACCACAATTATGATGTTATTCCTATCTAAAGCTTGGAATCCACCTTGGTTACTTGCTACACCTGTCACATGCATCCACTTGGATATATCTTCCTGATCCCACTCTTTCAATGAAGATTAAATTTAATTCCTTCATCTCCTTTCTATCTGCACTGGCACAATTAGCCTTTGATTATTCATCCCAGAACATTTACAGTTCTCTACCTGGATCCTTACTCTTTTCCAACCATTTCAGAGGTATTTTAAAGAGGTAAATTTACTTATGCCATCTTCAAAATGACTCAGTGTGTCTTTATAATCTTCACGATGAAATTTAATTGCCAAGGCATGGCATCTCATGCTGTTCCTCATCCAGGCTCTTGCAATTTTACACACTCATTGCCTCTGTCCTCACTTACCAAAGACTTGCCTCTTCTGAAATGCCCTTTTGTGTCTGTATACATACGCAAACCCTGGTCTCTGTACTTGGGAGAGTATTCCTCCCAAACCAAAACTTAACTCACCTGATTAACCTTAACTGCCCTGAGGACTCAGTCCAGGAAATTTTATTGTGTGCTTCCTCATGACTTCCCTAATCCCAGTATGTTGTTTACTTTTCTCTTGTTACTGAGATAAAATCCCTGACACCCAGAATTATGGAAGCAAAGGCTTATTTAGCTCACAGTTAGTGGAGGTTTAAGTCCATAATCAACTGGTTCCAAGGTAGGGTGGTGTGGCAGAAGGGCAACAGTTCATGACAGCAGAAGACAGTAAAAGCAACAAAAGCAAAAAAGGAGGAGCAATAGGGGAGGAGAGAGAGAGACAAGACTCTTTCTGTCCCTTATATTTTATGTAGGTTACTCCTGCTAGGGTGGGTGCAGCACTCACACCCATCATTCCAGCATTGGTCTATGATCAATCACAAACTCCAGAAGCCTGCCCCCATGACTACATGAGGCATCATGGGCACATCCAGACACGACCTATAACATCCAGTTAGAGAAGAGGTCTGACCTTTGTTCTCATTTTGCCTTGGACATGTGATTTATGATAGTGATGTTTTTATTAGCTTCACTCAAATAATCTTTGATATTCTGAAAAACAGATGTTCATTTTAGAGTCATGAATGTATACAATGACACAGGGCTATGCTGCCCAAAGTGGCACCTATTAACTTCATGTGTATAATTAGAATTAATAAAATTAAAAATTACATTTCTCAAGAATTTAAATGACATTTCCAGTGCCTGGAAGACACATGCCTAGTGGATACTGTATTGGAAAATACAACTATAGAATACTTCCATTACCACAGAAAGTTCTGTTGGACAACACTAAAGTAGGAAGTTCCTGGTAAGTGTTGGTAAGGTATAAGGATATATAAATAATTTTAACTGAAATTTTTATTGAGATAATTGTAGATTCATATGTAATTTTACAGCACTCAGTCTATCTCTCATCCAGTTCCTCATCTTGCAAAGTCTTATTACATTACCATAACCAAGATACTGACATTGACGCAATTTACTGGTGTTTGCTAGATTGCCCCAGGTTCACTTGTACTCATGTTTGTGTATGAGTTTGTGTGTGTGTGTGTGTCTGTGTGTATGTGTTTAATTATATACAGTTAAATCACAGCTATAGGCTTCTGCATACATCATTACGGTCAATATACAAATAGTTCCATCATCACAAAAATCCTTCTTGCTGTCCTTAAATAACCACACCCACCTCCCTCTTGTATCTCTCAGTAGTTCTGTAACTTCTGGAAAACATAAATCTGTCCTGCATTTCCAGAAAGTTATATTCATGGCTACATACAACATATAACATTTCAGGAGATTTTTCCACTAAGCATCACTCCCTGTCGATTCATCTGGTTTTTACATGCATAAATAATTTGTTTAGATTACTGGATGATATTCTTGTATGTATACACCACAATTTGTTTAACATTCACATACTGAAGTATTTCCAGGTAGTCATCAGCTTTGAGCTACCACAAATGAAGTTGCTGTGATCACTCTTACGCATGTTTTTCTTGCAAACACAAGTTTTTGTCTCTGTTGCATAAATGTCTGCCTTTGTCCATATTGATAGCTATAACGAAGTTCCCTGAGATGATAACAGCAATACAGTTCTCATGGTTCTAGAGACTGTTATGTCAATAAGACAAAGACAAAAACACTAGCAGAATCAGTGGCCGATGGAGCCCAGCCTCCTGGTTCATAAACAGTTGTCTTCTCTCAGTGACTTCACATGATTGGAAGGGGAAATAAACTCTTTTCAAGACTAGCCTAAGGATGCCGAGCCCGTTCACCCCTCATGGCCTTATTTAATCCTAATTACCTCCTCCAAACATCCTCATATATAAGGGGTAGGATTTCAGTGTACGAATTTCAGAACAGAATTCAGGCCATAATAATGCTCACAAATATAATTGCTGGATTTGCTAATTGGATATTTAAATTTACAAGGAACTCCTAAACTACTTTTTAGAGTGCCTATGTCATTTCAAACTCTTGGAGGCAAAATATGAGATTATCCAGTTTCTCTGTGTCCTTATCAGCATTTGGTTTTGCTACTAGTTTTTATTTTAGCCTGTTTCATAGGTGCTAGGAATATCTCACTGTGGCTTCAGGTTGAATTTCCCTAAAGTCTAGTAGCATTGAACATTTGTTTATATGCCTACTTGTTACTTGTGTATCCTCTTCAATGAACCATGTACTCTTAATTCTTGATAATTTTCTAGTCAAGATTTATTTATTTATTTGTGAGTTTTGAGAGGTTTTTTTTTTTTTGCATCTTATGCATTAGCTATGATGCTTATAAAATGTTCTCCCAGTGCATTTATTTTATTCACATGGGTTTTTTTTCAAGGAATATGCTTTTACTCATTATGCTTTTCAATGTATCAATTACTTTTAGGTCATAATTCTGAGATCAAGGCTAGGAACCCTTTGCCAGATCTAGCTCTTAAAGATTTTCTCCTGTATTTCTTTTCTTTCAGATTCTTGGTGTTTCACACTGAAGCTCATGATTCCTTTGGAGTTAATATTTTGGATAAGGTGTAGGTTGAAGTGCCCTTCTCTTTCCTGCTTAGTAGTTGTGCTTTCATTGTGGTGAAATATATGTAACAAAAATGTTAACAGTGTAAACCTTTTAAGTATAGAGTTCAGTGACACTGAGCACCTTGATCTTCTTTGTATCCATCAACAGTCATCATCTTCAGAACTTCTTAATCACGCCACACAGAAACCTATACTTATTAATGAACAACTAAACATCTGCCCTTCCCCAGCATCTGGTAACCAATATTCTACTTTATTTTTGAATTTGACTGTTCTTGATATCTCATATAAATTGAGTCATACAAAAATTATTGTTGTGCTTACTTTATCCAGCAAGATACCTTCAAGATTCACCCACATTATAACATGTGTCAGAATTTCATTTTTTTTTATGTCTGAAGAATATATATATATATATATATATATATATTCATATACCCTACAGTTCATGTATTCATTAGTTTCTTGTTGAACATTTAGATTGTTTAGAGGTTTGGACTACTGCAAATAATGCTGCTTTAAATAGGCTTGACAAATATCTGTTCAAGTTCCTACTTTTAATTCTTTGGACGTATGCCCAGGCGTAGAATTGCTAGATCCTATGGTAATTCTATGTTTAGTTTTTTTACAAGAACTATCACACTATTTTCCTAAAAGCCGTATCATTTTATATTCTGGCCAGCAATGTACAAGGCTTCCAATTTTCCCTCATTCTTGCCAACGTTTGTTATTTTTTACTAGTCAGGCGAATGGATATGAAGTGGCATTTTATTGTGGTTTTGATTTGCAGTCTTGATGACTGACAATGAACACCTTTTTATTTACTTATTGGCCAGCTATGTATTTCCTTTGAAGAAATGTCTATTCCAATTCTTATCCATTTTAAGGGGTTGCTTCATTTGTTGTTATTTTTAGGAGTTATTTATAAATTACGCATATAAATCCCTTATCAGATCTATGCTTTGCAAATATTTTTTCTCCTTCTCTGTGCTCCCTTTTCACTGCTAACTGTATCCTTTGCAGAAAGATTTTAAGTTTTAATGCAGTCAGATTTATCTGAGCTTTTCTTTTATTGTCTATGTTTTTGGTGTTAAATATTGCCAAATCTAATTTTCTGAAGCATTTATCTTATGTTTTCTTTAAAAAGTTGTAGTTTTGTCTCTTATATGTAGCTATTTGATCTATTTTGAGTTGATTGCTAAGTATGGTCTATGATACCCTTGTTGGGAATCATTTGCACATATTTGGAAAGCTTCATTTCTGGATCCTAGTTGACTGCGTTGATCTGTGTATATGTCGGGATGTTAATGACACACTGTTTTTGATTACTGAATTATTGTAGATTTGTATCCCCCCTCTAATTGGTTATTGCTGTATATCTCAGGCTGACTACATGCTTGTGATCCTCGTGCCTCAGCCTTTTCCAGTGTAGTGAGTTGTGAAGTCAAGAACTGTGAGTCTTTGAATTTTGTTATTGAAATTTTTCTTGGTTTCTCTTTTAGATCACTCATTTTCATTACATAGAAATGCAATCAATTTTGTGTGTTGACACTGTTTCTTACAACTGTAGTGAATTCGATTAATTCTAATTGTGTGTGTGTGTGATGTATTCTTTAGAATTTCCTACATGTAATATCACTTTGTCTGCAAACGAAGCTAATTTTACTTCCTTTCAAACTTGGACGATTTTTCCTTCCAATCAATTACTCTCTCTAGAATTTTAATATCATGTATAACAGAAGTGACAAAATTTGGCATCATTGTCTTCATATTGATCTTAGAAAGAGTTCAGTCTTTCACCACTGAATGTGATATCAGCTATAAAAATGTCCCTCTCTGTCTTTTCTATGTGTATCCATTTTTCATAGCAGCATTTGCTGAAAAGCAGTTCTTTTTATATTGAATTGCTTATTTCTTTTTACCTTTGTCAACAGTTTATTTCTATGTGCTCTAATCTGCCTTACTGATCTGTCTGTCCCTCTGCCAACATTATGCTGCCTTGATTACTGTAGCTCTCATATTACATAGAGTGATTCTTCCAGCTCTAGTTTTCTCGTCAAATTGTTTTTTTACCCTAGGGGGAATATATATATATATATATATATATATATATATATATATATATATATATATTGCTGTCTTCAAAATAGTTGCTCATATTACCAGATACAGGCATGCATGCAAAATTGATCAGACAATACAAAAACCACCTGTTTCTTTCAATGAGCTAATAGAATCAGTAGTACAATTATCTTAGCTATCTTGTGTATGTATATATTTTTCCTTTCTTTCTTTTCTCTTGTCCCCCATCCCAGTTGTTCTTTCTTTTTGAGAAATTTCTTTCCCTTTCACAATAATTATTATATCTGTTGGATCTTATTTACTCTTTCAGTTTCTTACACTAGGGAGACAATATGATGTTTACACATGCAAATCTGATTTATTTCACTTACAAGTATGGCCTCTAGTTGTACTCGTTTACCTATACAAGCTTCTAGCTTATCTTCCTTTATAGAAGAATAGTACTTCATTGCATAAAAATATCACATCTTTATTTATCCATTCCTCAGTTCATGGGTGTTTGGTATGTTCCCAAAATTTAGCCAACAAAAACTGTGCTGCTATAAACATGGGTGCACATATATCACTGTGGTATGATGTTTTCAGTTCTTCTGGGAAAATATGCAGAAGAGGAATATCTGGGTCAAATGGAACCTCTAATCCTAGCTTTTTGAGAACTCTCCACACTGATTTCCACAGTGGTTGCACCAGTCTACACTCCTACCAACAGTAGAGAAGCATTCCTTTTTCCACACAGCTGCATGGGCATTTGTTATTGGATGATTTTTTGATGATAGCCAATCTATCTGGGGTGAGATGGCATCTCAGTGTTATTTTAATTTGTATTTCTTGGATGACCAATGATGTCAAACATTTTTTCATAGACTTATTTGCCATTTGTAATTCTTCATATGAGAAATGTGTATTCATCTCAGAAACCCATTTTTGGTTTGGGTCTTTCAATTTGGGGGACTGGATTTTTTAAAAATTCTTTATATGTTCCAGATAGAAGTCCTTTGTCTGAGGGACAAGTGGCTAAAATTTTTTCCCACATAATGGGTTTTCTTTTCACTCTGTTAGTGATTTCTTTTGAGGTCCAAAAAAATTTTATCAAAATCTCAGTTGTTGATTATTTCAAGTATTTCCTGCGCAGTTCAGTTCTTTTTCATGAATTCTCGGCCTACCCCTATGTCTTCAAAATTTCTGCTTACTTTGTCTTCTGGAAAATTTAATGTTTCTGTTTTAATATTTAGATCCTTGATTCATTTTGAGTTTAGTTTAGTGCATGGAGATAGGCATGGGTCTAGTTTTAGTCTTCAGCGTGTGGAAAGCTGGTTTTTCCAGCACCATTTATTAAAGAGGCTATCTTCAGTGAACATATTTGGCCTCTTTTTTATATGGTTGTTTTCTTTTCTCCCTTTACTGATTTTTTTTTTTGCTTTGATACTTGGGTAATACTGACCTTATAAAATGAGTCGAGAAGTATTCTCTTCTGTTTTCTAGAAAAGACTATGCTAAACTGGTACTAATTCTTTCCCCAATGTTTGGTAGGTTTTTTCCAGTGAAAGGATCTAGTTCTAGAGATTTCCTTTTGGAGAACTTTTTATTTAAGAGTTAAAATTTTATTGATGATTCTATGACTATTCAAATTAAATATTTCATTTTGGTTGAGGGCTTTTTTTTTTTGGTCAATGTATGGCTTTGAGAAATTGTCCATTCCTTGGAAGTTGTTGAATTTATTAACCTAAATTCATGCCAAGTATTTACTTAAATTATCCTTTGGATGGTTCCAGTAGTCTCATTCCCTATTTAATTCTTTATGTGTGTCATTTGTGCTTTCCTTTTATTTTCATATAAATGAGTCATTTTAATCTAGCCTTACTTGAATAATTTTTATCCCGTTTTATATCTTGTAATGTTTAATATGTCAGGAAGGACTAATGTTTTGAGATATTTTGATATAATAATGACTTTTAAAAATATATAGTCCTTATGAAAAATATTAAACAGTTCTGGACACCATATGAAAGTAAACAGTCAGAAATCGTTCCACTAAAAATGTCTGTTAGTTTATAAGCTCTACACATGCATGAGTCTTTAAATGTATATCTATCCTTTCTGTATTAGAGGGAAAAACAAAACAAAGCAAGATAAAACAAATCAATTCCTAGAAAAGCATGAGGCAAAAAAGTCACATAAAACCGCAACACAAGGTGATCTACAATGGTTACCATGATGTCTCAGCAGTATATAACAACATTAATAAAAACGAAGCATTGGAGACATTATAAGACTTCAAAAGCAAGTAATAATCAAACCAGAGTGGGTATCTTAGTGAATCTTGTCATCTTCAGTACACTGAAGTTGCCTGTACTCTTAGACTTGATGCTATCAATCATAACAGATTTAAATAAAATCAGTCAATACAAAGTAGGAATCTAACAAACCAGATTCAAATAAGATCAGTCATAATAAGACAGTATAAGTTATAAAGGGCTTCAGATTAAGTTGATAGAAAATTAGGGATGATTACCATAATATGTCCTCTTATTTTTGGGATAGCTGACCATGTCCTCAAGTCTAGTGTAAGTATACAAACTAGAACAGCATGTAATCCATTCAAGCAGAGTGGTGAGAATAATATAAATTTTAAATCTCGTTACCCATTTAACAATATCCTCTGCCTGCCTTTTTTAGACAATTCCTCCCCTTTCACTCCCATAGGGTGCACTGCTTGTTTTGGGTCCCACTTCCTCCCTATAGAGAGCATCTCAATGGACCCTATCTCCTGATCTACTCTGCCTGTGTTTCTCTCTGTTAATATTTCAAGGCCATCTATACTAGAGATTACAGCCAATCTTCTCTGCCTTATTTCTGATATTCTGTTTTTCTGCCATTGGTTGTCTATATTTCTGTTCCACTCCATTATCTGCCCTGTTCACTGAGGCCTCTCTGCCACTGTTCCTGAAATGCTCGTATTCTTGTTTTCTCTCCCTAGAATGTCCTTCAATATTTTTTGTAGGGTTGGACTGGTGGTCACAAATTCTCCTAGTTCCTCTTTGTTATGGAAGCATCTTGTTTCTCCATTAATTTCTAGAGAGAGTTTTGCAGGATACATCAATCTGGGCTGGAGATTGTTCTCTTTAAGCGCTTGAATCCCTTCACTCCAAGCTCCTCTTGACCTGATGGTCTGTGTCGAGAAGTCTGCTGTGATTTTAATGGGTTTTCCTTTATAGGTAATCTGTTTCTTTTCTCTGATGGCTTTTAATATTCTGTTCTTATATTGAATTTCTGGGATCTTGATTATTATGTGTCTGGGTGTAGCTCTGTTTTGGTTGGAGGTGGCTGGAGTTCTGTATGCTTCATACCTCTGCATATCATTTCTTTTTTCTATGCTTGGGAAATTTTCCTTAATAATTTCTGGAAATAGCCTTTGCAATTCCTCTGTTTTGATTCCTGCTTCTTCATTCACATGCTTTATTCTTAAGTTATAGATCCTCTTGTCGTCTTCCAGTCTTTGTATCTTTACTGCCTGCTCCCTTGTTATTTTTAAGAGATCTTCCCTTTCATGATCACACATTGCAAGCCTGTGTTCAATTTTTGCTGGTCTATCTTTGGTTTCTTTTAAGAAGTTTTGCCAGCTTTCTATGGAGTCTTTAGTTTCCTGATAATCTCTTTGAATCTGCTTCATGAATTCTAGGGTTTTTTCTGTATTCTTCATTACATTTTTCTCTCCTTTTGTGTTCCTCTATTCTTCTGTCTGTGTCTTCTTGAGAGGTGCCCAGCCTTTCTTTTATTAATCTACTTATCTCTTGTTTAATTTGAATTAATATTTCAGTTTTGGTCCTGCTTACGAGGTCCTGAAGATATCTCTTTATGTCCGCTAATGCTGTGTTTGATGTTGCATTTTTGCTGCCCTCAATCTCTTTTGTATTTACTTCTCTTGGATCAATGTTCTCTGGGTTGGGGGCTGGGGGTTTTTTCTTATTTTCCCTTTCATCGTGTTTTTGGTTCCTTCCATACAATTGTACAGTGTAATTCCCAGACCCTTTTCTTGTTGGTTAAGGCTCCTCTAGAGGGCACAGGCTAGGAACTTTTGCCCTCTGCAGTCCTCTATCAGAGATTAAAATTCATGCACAGGCAGTGTGCGCTGGCTCCTCCCTTCTGGGCCAGTCAACCTTTGCAGGCCTTCACTGCATCAGTGTCTGCTGATCTCAGAGAGTTAATTTGTAGCGACTCACTGGGTCCCAGCCAGGGGTGCGGCCTAGTCCAAGCAGATTTCACCAATCCACTCAACGAGGGGAGCAACCAACTGAAGCCACTTCCTTATGGAGTTAGGGCTCTCCTACCCAAATCCAACATGTCATCCAGTCGGTTTCCCCTTTCCCATGGGAGGGTCTTATTCCCATCACTCACTGCGTGTTGATGCTGGTCCCTAAGAACTGCTGGGCTCCCAGACCTCCAACGTCAGTGCGTCTGCGGTGTGGATTCACAGTGCCTCTGGGTGGGTTGTGTGCAGAACCGGTCCAGGTGAGCCGCATGCAGGGCTATTCAGCTCCACACTCTGGCGGCTCAAGCCAGTTGCTTCAGCACAGATCGCTTTGTCAGGTCTCTGGCAGGGATTCAGGTGGCTAGAGGAGGGTGCTGTGCTCACTAATCTTCTCACTAAAGCTTCTCTATGGTGGCCCCAGGATCTCATATTCAAGCAGTTTTTTGCACTTTAGTTTCTTCGTGGGTTGTGAGAGTCCATCTGTCTCTGTTTGGGTCTCTCCAGGGTGTTTTATTCTGGCATTTGAGCTGTCTCTCTCAGAGAGGGTCCTTCTCCTGCTACCTACCAGTCTGCCATCTTTGGACTTCGCCCTTATATTTAATTTTAATAAAATGAAATAAAAAAGAAAGTTAAACTGTATCAATAGTAATTCCTAAACTTCAGAAAAAAATTTTCACAGAAGATAATTTTGTAAAATATTCCTTTAAAATTGGGAAAATGAAGTGTAAAAGATCATGATGAAATTAAAGATAAGATTTTTTGCATAGTCATATGCTTTAGTAACATCCGCAAACCTCTTGCTGAGAAAGTTATCGTAGTTGAAATCCTTCATAGTTTCCCTCTTTCTACTTCCCCAAAGTAGTGAGTTACTGAATAATGTTTACATTGTTAAGGTTAAGGATATTGACGTTCTGCTGTAAAACACCCAAACTGCTAGTTAGATTTATTTAAAAATAGATATGATAGCCATTAAAATGACACTTGACTAGAGCCCCAGCATTCATGAGATTAGCTTTGTGAATTCCATGGTGAAGTAGAATTTTGAGGAAATTCATATCTGCTATATATTTATCATGATTTTAAAAAAACTGTAGCCTTGAAAACCTGGAAAACAATCAAAATAGGGAAATCAAACAACACTGCATCTCTCCTTCTTTTGTCACTATCTAATGCTGTGAAGAAATCTAAATAGGGCTTCATTGTTTTTCTTGCATGTAAATTGCTTTGTCCACTTACATGTACCAACTGCTATTTGTCTCTTAAAGTTATGTACTATCATCAGAATATATTTTAGGAGTAATTATTTTTTATTGATTTTTTTCCCCTGAAACAATTGTAGTTTTTTTTTTCTCCCCTGCAGATTTAACATTCATTGTTTCAGGAAATTAACTTCTTCTACATTTCTGTTAAATCTTTGATTCCTCTTTTTATCTCCCATTTTATTTTTAAAGAGCAACAGTTTCAAAAGGTAGCACCCTGGTAAATGTATAAAAACCAGTTTTAAGACGATTAGCAGAATCCGCTGATTTATAGTTTTGTCAATTCTTGTGGGGTAAGTATTTCAACATAACCTGCTTTCCAGGTTTCCAGTGTGATGC